>RJWH01009868.1:0-19956 GCA_004363575.1 Solenodon paradoxus
TCCTTCTCCTGCTCCTTCTCCTGCTCCTTCTCCTGCTCCTTCTCCTCCTCTCCACAGCAGCCTGTGCCCCTTCTCGAATTTCCTTTTATTGGAATTCATCTCAGACTCCCCAGCGTCGTGCCAATCCTCACAGCCTGCATAACACCTGCGACTCGCCTGCAAATCCATGTCACCTCCGTTATGGAACTCATTACCTGTAAACCGCCTTAATATACTGAGACTCGGGAGTGCAGCGTTCATGAGGCCAGATTTTATTTTACAGTACAGAGAGGGGCCTCCGCTCCAAGGAATCGGTCCTCCCACGCTGCTTTAATTCAGGATAATTCTGCCTTACTCCTCCATCCTCCCTGTAAAAGCTGATGGGGTACAGTCCCCTGGAAACCCCGTTCCCTCCCTGTAGCAGAAGCAGTTGAGCCAGGAACGTGCCACCTCAGAAACACCGAGACCAATGGCTGCTCCTGGCCGGGCCCCCGGCGGCCTCCCCACACGCCTGGAGGACGAGGTCTGTGCCGAGTCTGTGCCGCAGCCCTGGGCTGGCAGACACGCTCCCTGTCACCGGGATCGTGGTTTGCAGGATGGTCTCTGCGCTCTGCTGCTCCTGCAGCTCCCCTTCCCTGATGGCTCCCGCCTCCCGGGCCACCCTGTGTCGCTGTGAAGCTGCCAGGGGTCACCGGACGCAGCGGGGGGCCGCGGGGGCCTGTGGCCGTGCACGCTCCCCCACAGCCCCGGCGGCAACAGCCTTGCCACCACATTGGAGTCACAGCTCTCATTTTATGGGTCATTTTCTCATAAAGGAAAGCAAAGCCGACTGAGTTCTTGCTGGCTCGGGGCTTTGGACTCCTACTCAGCACATCTGTGCCAGTAAAACCCCTCAGATGTGGCTGACTTCACGGCGTGGGGCCGAGCCCCGGGCGGGTCCTTCAGCAGAGCCCGCGGCCCCGGCACAGCAGCAGCACCAGAGGCCTCCCCGGGCGGCCGAGCCCAAGCAAACCGGCAACAAGAAGGCGGCAGTCTCCCAGGGTTCCAGTGTCCGGGGCTCAGAGGTGACGCGCAGGACTGAGCGGGGGGAGCACACAGGTGGGTCTCCTCGGTGATACTGTGGGTCCAAGGTAGAAACACGAAGCAGATGAGCGCGTGTCCCCACAAACAGCACACGGAGAGCCCCACCCAGGCCCCGGGGACCGTCCTGCTCCCACCCTCTGCTCGGGAGGGAAGTGTCGGGGCCACCGCAGACATAACCCTGAGACTCTGAGAAATCATCATGTGGCATGTGTGTGAGTGCACTGTCTGCACCCCCACTGCCATCTGCCTGTTCCTCTCTTATCTGTCACCCACTAGCAACCACCCACCCACCTCTCCATCCACCCATTCATCCATCCATCCATCCATCGTCCATCCATCCATCCGTCATCCATCCATCCATCATCCATGCATCCATCCATCCATCCATCCATCCATCACCCATCCATCATCCATGCATCCATCCACCCATCCAGCTACCCATCACCTATTCATCCACCCATCCATCCACCTACCCACTCATACACCCTTTCATCCATCCACCCACCCACCCATTCACCCTTCCATCCATCCATCCTATCATTCATCCATCCATCCATGCATCTGTCCATCCATTCACCCATCTATACATCTCCATCCACCCTTACATACATGCATCCATCTTCTATCTAATATCTACTATTTATTACCCATCATCTCTTCTTCTCCATCTCTACTGAAGTCTAGTATCTACCTTATATCTCTATTATCTATCAATCTGTCTCCTGTCTCTGTCTAGCATCCATTTTCTACCTTCTTATCTCCCCACCCACCCCACACATAGATGCCCATCTGCCCAGCAGTTATGAGAACTGAAAATCATAGAAGTTAGAGAAATCCTGACCTTCTTCACAGCCTGCAAGGACATCTCTGTCTGTGGATGGAGACACTTATGAGTTGTTCTCAAAGAGATCAGATTGTCAGGAGATGGTCTGCTGTTTCAGAAGGCACACAGCTTCCACCACTTGGGAAAAGTTGATTTCCAGAAAGGTTAAAATGTATTACTATGTCTTTACTGCAAGACTTCCTGCCAAGTCAGGCGAGGGCGAGCAGGTGACCACACGGCCACAGGACATTGACTGGGTGCCCGGGAGAGCGTCCTTCCAGGGCTCTCGCCCAGGGTGGATGCCACTCCCACGCGGGGCCGGGGTCTCGTGAGTAGAGGTGGTGGCCGGTGTGGACTGGACGTTCCTGCTTCCTTCCGGGGCCCCCGCCCCCCGTTTCCCGGGAGACCCTGGGGCGGGGGCTCAGCCGCAGGGAGCAGCTCCTGCCTCTCCCTCTCCATCACTGTCCAGCCGCCTTTCTTCCAGAGGCGCCCCAGGAAATGGCAGGCAGTTGCTTTTCTCCTCGGCTGGTTGTAAATATTCCTCCAGAATTTGACTGACAGCAATATTATGTTCCCCAAAGCTTGTGCCGTGTGTGCATGTTTTAATTAGGATTGCAACAAGCTATTGAGAACGTTCCAGCCAGATCGGCTCAGCTGTGAGTGTGTTAGTGAAGCGTGGAAAGGAAATTTTTTCATCTATTAGAACATTTCCTTTAAAGACCGAAGCCAGAGCAGCGGCGCCCAGCTGGGCAGGACTTGTGTGAAGTTGGCAGCGGGCGCGGGGACTCACTGGGCAGGTGTGAGCTTCGGTGTTTGCATGTTGGGAAGGAAGGACTGGCTCATCCCAGGCCCGCATTCTCAGGACGGGCCAGGAGGGTGGGCACAGGTGTCTGCCCACACACGGCCGCCTCTTCCGTAGCTGCGGGGACGGTGTTCTCCAGGAGGGACACGCGGCCCATGCCATTGGGGACGGCATTCAGAGCCGACTTATGTTTTGTGAGCCACCTCATGAGCCTTCCTGTCACAGCCTGCTCTCCCTCACAGTGTCCTCAGCACCGAGGGTCTCTGGTGTGTCTGAGGGCTCAGGAGGACAGAAGGGACGCGGCTGGCCAGGGTCCCCTGCTCCATCCTGCTTGGAGGGCCTTGCACCCACCTGGTGGTGCCGCCTCGTGGTCACTTCTCATCTGTTTTCCAAAGCTCGGTGTCCATTCCCACAGGGCCAAGGCAGCTGGCGAGCAGGACAGCCTCTGGCCCCGGGCAGGGCCACAGATGGTCATGCGTCACAGGCCCGGCCCAGTGTGGCCAGACGCACAGTTTTCCCAAGAAATCACAAATCTGGAATCCAGTGTGAAGTCTCCCATTTTCAAGCAGAGGCAGCTGATTCAAATGCCTCTAAATCACCGTGCAGGCCACCCACCGACTCCGGCAAGGCTGCGGGCCGTAACCACCTGCGGCCCCGCTGGGACCCGGAGCAGGGCCGGGGTTGTCTGACTTGGGGTGTCATTCGCCCGGAGATGGTTGGGGTGGCCTCTCACTGAGCTTGGTAAAGAAAATGTCCTTGTTTCCATTGTGTTCGGTGTCCAGGACAGGTCTTCCTGGGACCTGCTATCCTGCTAGCCAGGCTCCTAGGGAACATGGGTGTCGTCTGCCCTCCACTGCCGCAGACCTGGTGCCCAGCAGGGGCGTCTCCTGCCGAGGCCGCAGGCCGTCGGTCTGGGGCGTCCACAGTGCAGCAGGTGTGGAGCCGCGCTGGGCACCGGTCAGCCCTCCGCCCCACATCCCTGGGAGCCTCCCCCGGCTCCACACCCCGAGGGCAGGGCCTGGACTGGACAGCTGCACTGAGGCTGCGCCCATGGTGGGCAGGTGGCGCCCAGCGTCTGGAGCAGGGCTGTCGAAATCATCAGCATTTCACGTCCCAGCGAAACTCACTCCCACCCTGGGCAGACACCTCGCCTCCCAGGAAAGGTCGGAGGCCCAGCCTTCCCTACCGGGTCAGACCTTGTGCGTGTGGTCTCGCAAACAGATTTGCTTCTGCTCTTCAGGGCTGGGCCCTAGGCTTGGGCTGACGGTGGGCCCGGCCAGAGCTGGACCAGGGATCCCACCGAGGGCGTCCCCTGCGGAGCTGCGGGGTGAGCAGCCGTGGCTCCGGGAGCACTGCCGCTCGTCACGGTGACTTGCAGTCCAGGCCGGAGCAGAGGCCGTGTGCGCCCTGTGCCCGCTGCTGGGCCGCGACCCAGCTCAGGACTCGAGAGTCGTCGTGTCCCCAGCGGGGCCGGGGCTCAGGCCAGCCTGGGAGGAGTGGGCAGCGCGGACCAGCGTCCTCGCTGGCAGCCGGCTCATGGGCCCAGAAGCTCTGGGTCCGCACGTCCTCATCTTGGCTCTTTCCACGAGGAAGCAGTGGACTCACACGTCACCACCCCGGAGAGACTTACATGGAACTATTCACTCGCCTTGTGTACCAGGGGCTCCTGCCACCAGAGTCAGTCTCCAGGGCCAGGTGGCAGGGGGCACACGTCCAGTCCTGCAGCTGCAGCACAGAGGGCGCGGGCGGGCGCCGGTCCGGGGTCAGAGGGCGCGGGCGGGCGCCGGTCCGGGGTCAGAGGGCGCGGGCGGGCGCCGGTCCGGGGTCACAGGGCGCGGGCGGGCGCCGGTCCGGGGTCACAGGGCGCGGGCGGGCGCCGGTCCGGGGTCACAGGGCGCGGGCGGGCGCCGGTCCGGGGTCACAGGGCGCGGGCGGGCGCCGGTCCGGGGTCACAGGGCGCGGGCGGGCGCCGGTCCGCAGTCACACAGACAGTTCCAGGTTCATGCACCGGAGAGGGATGAGGGGAAAGGCGGCGGTGAGGGACACGGGACTCTGGTGGCGGGCGTGGCGTGACACATGCAGGGATGCAGTTTCAGTCTCCTACATGGAACATAGCCTGAGAACCAGAGAAACCATGAATTGGACCAGGAAAAGGGCTGTCCTGCTCTCCGCTGTCGAAGGCCATGTCGCCTGGTGCTGGGTCGGCCGGGGACCCTCCGGCACTGCCTGGCCGGGCCCGCAGCTGTGGTGCATCCATCCGGTGTCCCTGCGGGCGGGACACTGTGGGCGCGTTCTCCTGCGGGGACGCCCCAGAGCCCGAGAACCGCTCCTCGTCTTGATCGGGTTTTCAGAGACGCCCACAAAGACATTCCCAGTTCCAAAACCCTGAATCGCTGGGGCGGCCTTTCCATGTTTCCTCCATGACCCCGTGTTCCTGCTGCTCAGCTTTGGTCCTGGTCCTTTTGTCATTTTTGTGTTGTCACCACTTTTTTGCTGACCTGCAGTTATTTGCAGCTCCAGGTGTCGATCCTCCATTAGCTCTGGGGCAGCAAGGCCCTCTCCCCATGGCGTCTGTCCTTCCACCTGTGCTGTCGGGGCAGCTCGGTTCTGAACTGAGTTCTGGGGAATCATCAGCCTTGATCTGCCTGTCTTGGGATTTTCTGTGCCTGCCTTCAGCCCCCAACCCAAGGTCATAGAAGGATTTGTCCACCTTTGCTTCTAAAAGGTCCCAATTAAGTCTTTCGCCATCTAGATTTGATCTTGTAAAGGATGTGAGATAGAACCCCAAGGTCACGTCCCTGCCCACGGCAGATGGGACAGCTTCACTCCCTGCTAATAATCACCGCAGGTGCTTCGTCTAGAGGCCCTGCCCCGTGTGCACGGGCTCCTGGGCTGTTATTTCCGGACTCGTGGGCCCCCCCGGGACCTGTATCCTTATCCCAGGCCTGGGTGGTGGGCTGGACGGAGGCAGTTCTTCCACCTGCTGCACTTTCTTAATCCCCAGAGAGACTCAGAATCACCCTCCATGAAAAAGATTCTGAAATTTGTATTCGAATTTCTTTGAGCCCATCGTCCACTTGCTGGAGACCTGACATACACTCTGGGCATGTGTTTCTTCATTATTAAAATGTTCTGTTTTTTTCTGTAATCTTGCCTGGTTTTCTCCACCGAGTCCTTACACCTCTGCTGTTAGACTTACCCCCAGGTATCTCCTATCTTTCATAATTAGAAGCTGCATCTCTCGGCCAGTTCCATCATCTTCCCCTTGTGGAGCACGGAACGTCTGAGCACCTGTACGTTTGTCTTCCATCCAGCAGTCTGTTTCATTGCTTGTTGCTGACACACTTTACATTCTTCGGGGGGTTTCGGTGTAACCATATCACATAGTAGTAATGTGATTTCAAATCATTTCTTTCCAGTCTTTGTACCTTCAATTGTTCTTGTTAATCAGCCGGTGTTAAGTCGAGATAGAAGTCATAGATAACTGGGTCCTCGTCGAAAAGCCTGTGGCGTGTGATGTTCGCTTGGGTTTACAAAGGTCCCTCCCGCCCCGTTTCCCTTGACCTTGCTTCTTCCTTCCGTTGAGCCATTGGCAGAGGAACCGCACCTGTGACTAAACCACGACGGAGCCAAACTCGCTTCGCCGAGAGGACCCTGCTCGTCGTTGGGGTAACGGCACCGCGCCCGCCGTCTTCCGGACCCCGCCGTGGTCAGCAGTCGCTGCTGTGACCCTGCCTCGTGTGTCCAGTCAGCTTCCGTGTAAGACCGTCCGGCTTCGGAGCCACGTTCCCTCGTGTCCGGGAGGGAAGACGTGAGGCTAGACGTCCCTTCGCTGTCTGGCTAGGTTTGCCAGTGGGTCTCCGAGGCCGCGTGGGTGCGCGGGTGGTGACCACGTGATTCAACCCGTCTGTGCGTGCAGTCACACACGTGTCCTCACGCATGTGTGTCTGCCCACGCGTATCTGCTCGCACACGAGTGCACACATCCATCCATGTGCTCATCTCAACGTGTGTGTCTGCTCGCATGCACATTCGTTCCCATGGGGGGTCACTCGTGTGTTGTGTCCAGTAACGCATATGCTCACGTGTGTCTATGCCCACGCTGCACGCGTGCTCGGTGGTGCGTGGGCACCTGCATGCCTGTGGCGTTATTGACGCTGCTTGTTTCCTTATGTGGGGAGAGGGCCGGCAGGGCAGCCCACTCATCCCGCAGTCCACCTGACAACGCAAGCCTCTCCCTGCGGCCGGCCAGGACGGGCGCCTCGGGGTGGCGAGGCAGGCGGGGGCCCCCGTGCAGACCACGCAGCAGGGAGGAGCCGTTGGCGGCAGACAGCGGGGAGGGCGCTGGGCAGAGAGGCCCTCGGGCAGCGAGTGGCCGGAAAGTGTGGGTGACAGAGGCGAGGCCCCACCCCCGCCTGGGAAAATCTGAGTCACAATAAGTCTGGGCAGCAGGGACACAGTCACAGAGCAAAGTGAGACCCCTGCGGCCCCATTAGTGAGTTAGTGGACAAGCCGCCTCGCAGCACAGTGCCAGGGCGCCGCCCTCTGTGGCAACGCCGCCCGGCGGTGACCTTGCCCACGGGGACGGCCTGTGAACCGGACCCTCAGGGCCACCCGTGGGGACAGGTGCAGGGCGGCAGCACGGGCCATGTCAGAGGCAGAGATCCGACTGAACCCCCGGGTGACAGGGACCCTGCACCCTGGCCGAGCCCGACTGCTGTCCTGTGTGCGGCACAGACGACGGCGGCAAGGGTGACTCAGACGTGCTCTGATCTGCCGAGTGGCGGCCGGGTCGGCCAACTCGGCGTCTGGGGGAGGTGGGGGGCCGGAACTGGGTGCATGTGTCCCGGCTGCCCTGACGGGAACTGGGCGTGGTCCCGTGTCCGTGACCCCATCTCCCCTGTGACACATGAGCCAAGCTAGCACATGACACTGCGGCGGCTTGTGGTCCTGGGCATCGTGCCCACCCTGATGTCACAGGGAGGTGGCCCATGTCACATGAAGGGGCAGCCCCCTCGGACCATGTCCCTGGATGCAGAGACCCTGAGGGTGCCTCTCACTCACTGTCTGAGGCTCCTCGTCCCTCATCCTCGAGGGGTGCTGTCCCCTGGGTGTCCATCCCCGGTGTGCCCTGTGCTCTGCTGGAAGCCCCCTTGTGTCTCTGTAAACACACCGGGCTCCTCCAGGCTAGGTGGTCAGTGCCTCTCAATAAGGTGGTCCAGAGCCTCCTGGGCCTCAGCCCCGTGGGACGCAGTGAGGGCCACAGTCTCGTCCGCCCCGCGGTCGTCTCGCCTCAGCTGGGGGGCCTGTCCCCAGGCTCCAGTCCAGGAAGAGGGGGCCTCGCGTGTCGGAGGACGTGTCAGTCACCTCGGGTCGAAGGATCAAAGTGCGTGCTGTCCCCGGCGAGGCGACGGTGCCGAGCCCAGGCCACCAGACCGCGGGCCCCGGGCCAGACCCGCCAGAACCTCCGTCTGTCTCGTGGTGCTGCAGGCTCTTGTTTCTCATTAGCGTCAGCACTTAATCACAGAGCTCGTGAAGAATCTCGGTCTCTGGCCTGTTTCCTGACCGAGCGCAGCATCTGACAACCCAGGCCCACGGGCCTCTGGCGGGGTGCCGGCGCCCGTCCTCCGCGTGTCCTGGGTCCCCACTCTCGCCCAGGCCCTGCCTGCGACCTGGGACCTGGGACCTGCGCCTCCACGCTCACAGCATCACCGCCACCCGGCAGCTGGCGGTCTGGGCTTCACGCCCTCTGGCTGCCCGAGGGTCAGAGGTGCCGGGCGGTGGGGCAGCGCTGTGTCTTGTTCCTGCGGAGCGAGTGGGGCCGTCGCCTTCCCGCCGCTCCCCAGCACTCCCCACCCCGGCCTCTGCCCCTGGGACCTGCTGGCCGGAGAGCATCAGGTCAGCCCTGGACCCCGTGCTCCCCACAGTGGGACCGGGCACGCCCGCCTCAGAGTGCCTGGACTCTGGGCGCCCTGGGGCCGCCTGTGGGCACACGGCGGTTCTGCCCGTGACAACGTCACTGTAGCGTGTTCCCTCCGGACGGTATCGCCTGGGCAAGTGCACGCCGACGGGAAGCAGGACTGTCTGCCGGCTCTTGGGTCACGGGCACCGTGCGGAAGACGGAGCTGCTCTGCAGAGCGTGCTGGGGTGAGGGCCGGCGTGCCGTGGGGCCTGGCCGAGCGGGAGGCGACAGGTCACCCACTTTCCAAAGCCGAGTCGGCTTCCACGGCGCAGCTCTTCGCTTCGGACGTGGGCCGAGCGCCTCCAGCGGTCAGGCTCACAGCAGGACCAGTGAGGCTGGGTGCTGTCCCCACGGGGCCACCGTCTAAGACGAGGCAGCATAGGGAATGAGCTCAGTGCCCTGCGAAGTGGGGCCACCCTGCCCTCCAGACGCTGGGTACCCGTGGTCAGTAGGAGGCCACTTACTCCTCTGTGGCTGCAGGCAAGTGGCCTGAGCTGTCTGGTCACTGCTTTCTCACTTGTAAGTGGGCCTCAGAGTCCCCACCTCACAGGGCCTGGGAGGTTGGTCCTGAGAATATCGCTGGGCACCTTCTAAGAGCTTAGAAAAGTTAGATGGCACTAGTGATGGCGGTGGAGATGGACATGAAGGCAGTGACAGCGGTAACGGTGGTGATGGCAGTGCCGGTCGGAGATGGTGCTGCCGGGGCCGGCAGTAGTGCTGGAGCTGGACATGTGGCAGACGGTGGTGGCGGCGCCCTCGGCAGCCACAGCCAAGTCATTGATGGCGGCCACTGTGTTCTGTTGTCTGTGACCCACTGCTGGTGAGAGCAGACACTTCACGAGGAAATGGCCCCTGAGTGGTTCCGGGTTCGGGGGCTGGAAGGTGGACACCCCAGGGCTGGAAGGTGGGCACCCCAGTGCTGGAAGGTGGGCACCCCAGGGCTGGAAGGTGGGCACCCCAGGGCTGGAAGGTGGGCACCCCAGGACTAGTCGGACAATTTTCCTGGAGGGAGCTCGGCTTAGACACGGCCCAGGAGGGTGGCCAGGCTCCCAGCTTGCAGACGTGGCCCCAGCGCAGAAGGGGAGGCAGACCAGCCAGGGCAAGGTCAAGGGGGCAGGAGAGGGACACGACAAAGGCGCAGACCCAGGACGCCGCTGTCGTGGGCATGTCCTCTAGACGGAGCGGTCAGCAGCGGCCATCCTCTGTCTGGGGCCCTGCTGCCAGCTGCTTCAGCACATGCCCTGCAGGCCCTGGGAGGGTGCTAATGGGGCCTTCCTCCAGGTGGAGGACACGGGCTCAGGGACCCAGGAGGCTGCAGGGTCGCCCAGTGTGTGCACCAAAGCCAGCCATCCCCACTCCTTGCTTCAGGACCCTGTGTGGCGAGCATGCTCGCGAGTCCAGCCTGCCGGTGCCTTAGGGCCTCCTCCGTCATCTGGGCAAGTACAGGGAGGCGCCCGGCTTGGGGCGATGCAAATGCGGGAGCACCTGCCACCAATGCGCCAGGGAGGCTCCTGCCATTCTTGTCTGCGTTGCCAAGGGAACAGTGCATTCAGAAGGGACAGAGTGACATATTTTGCAAGCAGCGCTCTGCAATCACGGGGAGGCTGCGGCTCACGCAAACGGAGGAGGTTGGGTGTGGGAGGGCGCGCCGCGAGCAGCTCCACCGGCCCCTCTGCCAGGAAGGCTGGTCAGTGCTGGAGTCGTGGGGGGCTGGGGGCTCCTCCTGTCGTCTCTGCCTCCTCCACCGCTGGCCAGAGTGCGGACCTCAGGGCTGGACTGGCTGGAACTGGGTGAGAAGTGACGGTGGAGGTGACCGGGTGGGGCCCTGGTGCGTGTGGAGTGTGACCACCCCGTCCCGCTGGGCCTCACCTCAGCCCTGGGGAAACAAACCCAGCTCATGACCTCCTGCGGGCCTTGAAGTCCTGAGTTTGGCCCAGAGAGCTTGGGCTGGGCTTCCTTCAGACCAGAAGCACCCGGGTGCTGTAAGTCCCATGGTGGCGGATTGTCCCTCCTCCGCCTGTGCCGGGACACTGGGCCCGAGGAGGGAGACAGTTTGGGGGCCAGTCATCGCCTCATAAAGTCCAGGGCATGGACGAGCTCATCTGGCCTTGCAGCTCCGGCCACGGGGGTGAACGTGCATCCTCCCGGTCACGCCGTCACCGTCTCCTGCACACGCGGGCGGTGTTCCACTGAGCCTTGGCTCCCGCAGTCGAGGACGGGGCCTGGTGGCGGTGTGCTCGCGTGGTCCGCGTGTCTCCAGGGCCGGGCAGTCAGCTCCGTGCGCTCAGGGGACCCTCGCCCTCCGGCCGACGCGGCACCTCCGGGCTGCCTCCTCGTCGGCGAGCGCGGCCAGCTAGCGAGACCAGGCAAAGGTCCAGAGATGTGCGGCTGACCCCTGACGTCTCGGGGCAGGCGAGGCTGCTGCCCCCCGGAGCCCTGGGGCCCCTCCAGCCTCTTCCAGCGTCTGGGGTCTGGAGCCGTGACCTCTCTCAGCGCCCGGCCTGTCATCCAGCCCCATCTGCACACCCGCCACTTCTCTGAGCGAGGACACCTGTGGACCCTGATCTGGGACCCACCGGGTGACCAGGACGGTTTCGGTCCGGGAGTCGATGACACCTCCAGTGTTCTTTTCCGAAAAGGAGACGGGCCGTGGTTCTCCTCCGGCGCCTCCAGCGAACCTGCTTGTGTGCTTTTGAGCTGAGGGATCGAAGGATGCTCAGCGCCGCGTCTGCACATTTCAGCTGGAGGTCATTACATGTCCAGGGACGTCGCCAGGCACTCCAGAGGCTCCTGACCAGCTGCCCGACGCGGCCTGCTCGCAGCCCTCGCACAGTCACCGCCAGGACGCCGCGGTGCCACCCGGGGCTCCAGGAAGAGTTTTCTCCAGGGTCTCATTCCCAGTCGGAGCTGTGCGCGCCCCTCCCAGGACCCACATGCGGCTGTGTGACCTCAGCAAGCTCTTAGCCGCCCGAGCCCAGGCCGGTTCGTGTTCCACCTGTGAAGAGGGTGTGGGGACGCCTGGCTGGCCGTGTGGAAACTAAGATTACTGGATGGTGGGCATCAGCACCCGGCCTGCCTGCAGCGGGAAGCTGGTGCTGTGCCCCGGGAAGGGGGCTGGGGTGGGGGCACCTCTGCCAATCTGGACTCGGAGGCTCTGCGCTGTCCTCTGTGGAGATGCCTCAGGGACCATCACCGGCGGGGCATCTCGCCACTGGTCCCAGTGTTGGAGCAGCGAGCCAGACCCTGCATCTGCGTCCGCACAGGTCCGCCCTCGGTGCTCGGACACGGGAGGAGGCCGCGTAGGTCCCAGAGCCCTGCCTGCCGTGCAGCTGCCTGAAAACGAGGGTGTCTGCGATCAGCTAGGGAAGGGAGGGCTGCACCCCTTAAAAGGCGGAGGGTGACGCACAGGTGTGACCGGCAATCGTTCTGCAGAGCAGGAGCAAAACCGCGTTCCCGTGTCGGGTTGCTCTGTGGACCCAGCTCTGCCCAAGTTCCAACAGTTTCCGTTGCAAGTTGGAGGCATGAGGTGTCGTCTCCGGGAACGTCAAATGGGAAGAAAACAGGCAGCAGCGCCTGGAGCGGGACAAGCGTTCAGAGACAATCGGCCGCTAACTGGCCTTCGTTCAAGCAGAGTGGGGCAGACGGGTCTGTGCGGGTGGTTTCCTGCTGGACTCTACCATGCAGACTAACGGGGCGTCCGGGAGCGTCCCCTTGAGGGGCCGCTCGGAGGGCGGGAGGAGGGGCCTGACTTCTGCGTAGTTGCTGCTCCGTGACAGCCACCCCTTCAGGGCGTCACACGTGGATTTTACAGTGAGATGCGACGACGCTCCAGCCCCAGGAAGCTCTCTGTTCCCTGCAAACACGACCTTCACGTGCGGCTCGAGGCTTGTGTCACACGAGTTGTAACAAAGTCGCTGCACACTCTGCATGTTTGCAGCTGCGTGGAAACCCGTCACTGTCTGTTTCCACCGGCCCGGCCACCTCCGAGGCCCGTGCGACCCCTGTCCAGGCCGGGTGTGAAGCTGCAGCTCGTGCGGCTCGGCTCCCCCACAGACCCCTCCTCTCCCGCCCGCGCGGCGTCCACCCCCGTCCTTCAGTGTTGCTGCAACCGGCAGCGACAGGAAGATGATATCTTTCCGGAGGATGAGGGCAGTTCGAATAAAACGCCGTCGTTTACCAGCCCGGCTCCATCGCCGCACGGCGAGCGTTTTAAAACCAGACGCACTGCTCAACGGTGCCGATGGGCGGGGGTGCCGGGGAGGCGGGGACGGGTGTGGGCAGCTGGTCACAGGGAGGTTTCGGGGTTTCACAGAGGGATGGCGTCGCCTCTGTTACTGGAAATTCGGCTCCAGCACCGGTGGACTCAGCCTTTGAAACCCAGCGCCACCCGAACGAGCCAGGTGCCTGTGGGGGCCCAGCGCTCGGGGACGGCCGGGTGGCCGAGGCGACGAGACCAGAGACGCCCTACAGGGCTTGGGGTGCCCGTGCCCCCACGTGCAGTTCAGAGAAGACACAGCTCTGCCCCAGAGGTCACGCAGACATCGGAGATGGAAGCGTCACTCCAGTCCCTGCTTACTCCACAGATGACGTCACCAGGGCCCAGTCCGGAGCTTGGGCTTGGAGATTCAGGGCGAAATCTCTGTTCTTCAGAAAAAGGCAAATGCAGAAAATTGTCGACAATTACCCAGGCTTGTTTCAGGCTGTGCGGAAATAATTAGCCCGTCGCCCCCAGCCTTTGTGGTAAACGAAAACATCCACTTAGCGAGAGGACGGCTGAGTTCCAGAAGAGGGAGCGACAGGCGGGAAGGCGGCCGCCTGCCCCTCCAGCGGTCACTGCATCCCTTCCGCGTCCCTCCTGCAGCTGCGGCTGCACCCACAGGCCGGGAACCTGGAGTCCCGCCATTTAGGACACCTGACCTCCGCCCTCCCGCCTGAGTCGTTTCACTCACCCCCGCTCTGGCCTGCAGGTAGCAGTAGTGAGGAGAGGCCGGCACGTGAGGCCGCCGAGGACCGTGAGACAGTCGCCGCGCTGCGCAGGCGTCTCAGGAAGGGGCCGCACCCGCGGCCCAGGCCACCAGGGAGTCCACGCCAAGGCGCCCGCTGAGGAACGAGAACCAGAAACGAGTGTCCCAGAGACCGAGGAGCTAGCGATGGTGAACGCGGCCTCCGGTCAGGGGCCAGCAGCCCGGGGCCACAAGGTCACGGCTGCACTCCTGCTGCCCAGCTTCTGTGGCCTGGGCGTCCTCGGCTTGTGGTCCTGTCCGCCCGTCTCTGTGTCCATCCTCACACGGCCTGTCTGTGTCCCCTCCCCTCCCCACTGCACACTCGTCCCCAGACTCAGGCCCACACCCTCCAGGTGACTTCATTTCATGTCCCTTAACTCAGACACTGCTGTCAGCACCCTTGTTCCAGCTGAGCTTGCCTGCAGGTATGGGGTTGGGACACGCTCACTTCAGAGGGGACACTGCCTCCCACCAGGTGGCAGAGAAGGGGCCGTGGGCACCACGGGGTGTCGGGAGGACTCAGGAGGACTCGGGGCCTCTGCAGCGCCTGCAGCTGGGTTGCCCGCAGGGAGGAGGGGCAGCGGCCGCAGCAGGTGGGGTGTGGCCATGTCCTCGAACTGTGTGGCCTCTCGCCCGTCCCCCTCCCGCTGCGAGCTCTCCCTGCGGCCCCACACCTGCAGCACTATTCCCTCCTGCCAGGCCCAGCAGGCTGAGTCCATGGGCTCCTCCCCTGGGGTCCTGACTGGAGCGGGCGAGGGCAGGGTGGGCGGGTCCACTGCTAGGATGAGGGTCTTCGTCCGCCTGCGCCGGTTCGTGTCTCCTGGGCCGGCCCAGCAGTCAGGGAGGGCCCCATGTGCTGCACCTGGGAGGGTCCCAGACCTGCCCTGTGGAGCTTCCCCAGGGGTCAGCGCGGGGCACTCGGGTGCCAGCGCCCACTCAGCTGCTCGGGTTTGCACTGCATCGTGGGATCCCTTTAAAATTTTGCTGTTTTGTAAAACAAAAAATTACCAAAGAAAATGCACCCGTGTTAGAAGGAAAAGCACACTCCTGGTCCCAGGACGGTGGGCAGTCGGGTGCCAGCCTGCCCAGCCGCCCCGCTGCCTGTTCGGCCTCCCAGGACGCTCTGGCCCGCCCAGCCCGGCTGTGCCAGGACAGGAGTCCCACGTGGGGCAGAATGGCGCGGTCCTGTCCGCGCGCCCAGGGGCTCTGCGGACGTCAATCACCAGGCCGGACGGGAAACAAACCCCCCCGACGGTGACCCTGCCGCTTCTGTCCACGTGTCTTGGCAGAGACCTGAGGTGACCGCTGTCCCACTTTCACAACTGTGACAGCCGTGGGGCGACCCTGTGGACGCGAGGTCGCCCCTCGGAGGCATCTGCGTTGGCGGGCGCGGCGGCTCCCGCGGCCGTGAGGGGAGGCCGAGGCTCGCTCCGCTCCGCGGGAGCCGAGGTGCCCGCGTGCCTGGGCAGGCGGACACTGGCGGGAACTCGGCCGGGGGTGGCGCCGCCCACGGCCCCGTGTACTGTCCCCGCGAGCACTTAGCCATGCCGGCCTGTGGGCGTCCGTGCTCCCTGGGACGTGGGCCCGTTTTCCTCCTCCGCGCCCATGTGTCCCACACCGAGTCGGCTCCCAGCACCAGTGTTGGTCAGAGGGCGTCTGCTCACCCTGTGGGACGAGCCTGTTGTTTGTGCGTCCAGCCGCACGTGCCGTGGCTGTCGGTCCGGCTGTGGTCCAGTCCAGACGCTCGGGGACATCCGTCGGCAGATGTGCTTGCCAGTCACACGGGGCTGCTGGCATCGGTGACGGGGCGGGGGCGTGGCCACACCTCCTCCCACGGGCGGGGCGCCCGCCGCCGAGCATGGTCTGGCCCCGCTTGAGAAGCCACTCTCTGGAGCAGGAGGGCGCAGGTCGTTTTTCTCCCTCTTCATTATATCGGGTTTACAAATCCTCTGAAGTATTTTGTAATTAAAAAGTACACGCTGGCACATCCCGGTGGAGGAGTGGCTGGGTCCGTCGCCTCCAGCCAAGCACATTCCACACACATCCGAGGACCCAGGTCCATGTCCTTGGGGAGGAACAATGAATAAAATAAATAAAATGCTTCCTCCGCCTCTCTCTTCCCACCTGCCCCTGTCCTGTACAAAATTGCCTAATGGACAGATGTTGTTAGTCTGAGCTGGGGAAGCATTAGCCAGGCCACTCCTGCCCGCTTTTACCCCTGGGAGAAGTCGGGGGCTGCAGTGCGAATGTCTGCACGCGCCCTCAGACCTCGGAGCACTCGGAAGTGTGAAGGCGGCTCTAGAAGGCACCCTTGAGATGTGCCCGCTCTGATGTGCGGGGTAAGTGAGCCCGGGAAGCGGTGATTTACTCACACAGACAGAGAGGCCCCAGATCCCTGTACTGCGGGGCCGGGAGCAGGTGGGCCAGGCCGGGCTGGGCTGCATGCGGGCAGAGCAGGGGACCACCCTGCGGCCGGAGGACAGAGGCCCACGTTTCTCTGGTGGCCGACCTGCGATGGTGCTTTGTGGTGTGGACCAGAGAGCCTGTCTCCTGGCCCCCAGGTCCCCAGAAGCCCTTCTTTACACTAAAGGCACTGTCCGGGCTGGACTGCAGCCCCGCCCCTGGGAAGGCCGACTTCTGCCTTTTGGGAAAAGCCCCTCGGGTCGGGCCCGTGCTCTCTCAGACAGGAGCGTGTCGGTGTCTGCTGTGTGTTTCCCTGGGGCGTCCCCGGGTCTGCATGCTGCAGCGGGGGCAGTGAGACTAGTTGACAAGTTCCCGAACCCCGGGGATGCAGTGGAGCCTGTTGTGGATCAACAGGATGTGCTGAATGCGGGGCGGGCGGTGCAGCAAGCGTGTTCCCCCATGGTGGACAGTGTCCAGTCTGCCCTGCGCTCTCCCAAGAACGAGGGGCAGGGTGCCCGGGTATGGGGTGAGTGCCCTCCCTCACCCCAGAGACCATGCAGGGTGGATGGAGGGCTGGCTGGTCTCGGTGTCCGGCTGCAGGGTCAGGAGCACAGCCCTGTACCCCTGGGCCGGGGAGGGGCCGGGGGGGTGTGACCTCTGCCCACGGACGTTGCAGAACTAGTTTCCTTCGGGTGGCGCCGCGGTGGGCGTGAACCAGGCTGGACCCAGATCCTAAACCGTCTCCTCCCTTGTACGGTACGAAGACTGAGCTCAAAGCGACAGGCCAGCCGTGCAAGCTCTGGGGGCTGCGCTCAGCGGGCGCCCTCTGCCCGCACGCCCACGGGTCCCCAGGGAGGGCTGGCCTCCGACGTGCTGGCAGAGCGCGGAGTTCCTTGAATGTGAAGTTAACCTTTTTCGTCGCGAAGATGATCTGGTCCACTGAAGCAGCCGCGTTTGTCTTGTGACAGTGCTTGTCACGGCCGGAGTATTTATTGAGTAGTTTGAAAGTTCATTAAACTCGGGAGATTACATAGTGCCCCGAGCAGCGTCCCATAAAGGGGAAATATGGTCCTGCTCCGTGGCGAGACGCGGTGCTGTGCTGTTAATTCAGCTCCCTGAGTTCCCACCCTCTGATTCCGAAGACGTTTCCCCATGCTGTTAAACCTGACATTTTCCAAGAACTCGGACCGTTTCGCAAACGCTCAGCAGAAGCTCCGTCCCGCGTGGGGCCGGGAAATGCCAGAGGCTCTCGCCCTCGCACTGCCCAGGGCGCTGTCTCACTGGACACGCAGCAGCCGCGACACCAGGACCAGGCGCCCCATCGCCCCGCGGGCTCCAGTCTAATGTCTCTGTGAGTCCTCATGCCGCCGAGTGTCAGATGGAAGCCTGTTTGTTGTCTTCCCTCGGCCCCGGGCCGTCTCTGCTCATGCAGGGGGTCTGGCTGACTCAGACTCGCAGTTCAACGGGCCCCGGGGCTGCCCGGGGGCCGGGCCGGCGCCCTCCGTCCCTGCAGCTGGTGGAGGGCCGTGTTCCGCAGAAACGTGTCGGCAGCTCCAGTCTCCAGGCACGAGGTGGGCCGGGTCCTGGGGAGCCCCCGGGTTCACCTCGGCTTCTCACGTCCTCGGCCTCCTTGGGGGCTCACCAGGCCCCAGAGAAAAGACTGACCCCTTAGCCCCCCAAACGGACATCTGTCACATTGTCCGCATGCACAGGAACTACTGCATGACTGTGACTTGGTAAAAACACAGCTTAAATCATCCTGATGAAAGATGAGGAAGTAAGTGAGGACCTTCTGAGACAATGTCACTACCCATCCACGGCGTCAGTGACAGCGCCGCTGATCCCTACGGCCTAGATTGAAAGGTCTCGCTGCCGACTCGCGCCTCGTCCTCCCGAGCCAGGACGCACTTCTGGGCGCCCCCTCGCTGATGCGCTGGGGACAGACCGTGGTTCAGGGTCCGTCACTGTGCCAGGCTCTCAGCTCTCCCCCGTCCTCCATCATCACCACGAGAGGAGACTAGCGGGGACAGAGCGGGTCCCTCGGTGGCCCGTGTCCTGCCCTGCACACGACCCCAGCGTTGTCCCAGGAGTGGGCCAGGAGCTGCTGGGAGGTGCTGACGTGCGGAATGCCGCCCTCTGAGTGACACCAGGGTTTCTGTTAGCAAACGGGACCATTCCCACCCACGTGGAGACAGACCCACGTTTTGCCTGGCCGTGAGGTCCATGGGTCCGCATGTCAGAGGCCCGCTGGGGAATGGATGGTCCTGTAGGGGCGCCTTGCCCCATGGGGAGCCAGGCTGGGCGGCGTCCGGTGCGCGGGGGGCAGCGTGGCTGGTGCGGCCCAGGCTGGGCGGACTGTGGGAGCCCACAGACGCCGTTCTCCAGGACTCACCAGGTTTCCTCAGTTATTCCCACGTCAGCTGATGGGCAGCAGACAGGCTCCACTGCTCCTCCGGAGCTGATGGTGCCCTGCAGCGGTGTCCAGCCTTTGGTGTTGACAGAGGCCTGGCTCTGCATCGACCAGTTCACCTTCTAGATTTTTACAGCCTGTGCTCAAAAGGGACGGTGTCCTGAGAGCTAGCAGAGGATGACGTGGCCAGAGACTTGTCCCCGGGAGGGCGAGGGGCCTCCGGAGGCAGAAGCAGTGGGGACAGGGCCTTGTCCTCGCCCCACATGGGAGCTCAAGTCCGGCGGCCCCGGGAGAGTGGACGCTGCCACTCAGACAGTCGGAGCCATTTTCTTCAGCAGGCACCGGTCAGGGCCCGGGGCCGTGTGAAGCCACCGTGATGAACAGCTAAAGAAAGGCGTTTTTCTTCCTCTTCTTCCTGCCTGCCCACTTGCCTTCATCCCCACTGGTACCTTCCCTTCAAAAATAAAAATAAAGTAAGATTTCTTTGTTCTTCACGGGCCTCCACCACCAGGCACGGAGGGCTAGCTGGTCTGATTGGTCAGTCAGGTGCCTTCCAGCCCCCAGGGCCAGGTTCAAATGGGTATCTGGGCCAAGGTCCAGCCCCTGACCACCACCCAGGGTCTCCCACGGAAGCAGAAGCGCGGGGCTGGGCTGGACACCGGGCCTTGGTCCAGCGGGCAGTGGCGGGACAAGGATACCCTCTGACCGCTTCTCGGGCCTCACACATTCCGTCCCGATGTTGTGGGGCGTGGGTTCCAGAAAAGCCCTGGCTGTGGATGCGTCCAGCTGTCTTCCTGACCATGGCCCCACCAGCCCACAGCCGAGTTCCAGATGTGTGAGGGGTGGCCCCACTCCAGGAAGGGGTGTTCCTGGCAAGAGGCAGGAAGGTGACCAGACCTCATGGTAATTTCATCCCCGAGTCCCAGACGAGAACTAGCAATCTCAGGAAGTGAAGTGACCTGCTCATGGGTCACGGCTGAGCAGTGATCTCCGTTACCCTCCCGACTCCTGAACACACAGCTTCACCTCAGGAGGCCTGGCTCTTATGGAGACCAGAGAGGCTGAAGCTGTGGGAAAGTCCAATAACGATCTCCTGCCTCCCTGTAAATTACTGGAGGAAAGAAGAATGCTTATGTCCACCCTTCTATCCATCATCCATCCATACACGCATCTATCCATCCACCATCCATCATCCATCTCTCCATCCATCCATCATCCACCCATCCATTCATCCATCATCCATCCATCCATCCACCCATCATCCATATTCCATGCATCCATCATCCATGCATCCATCATCCATCCATCTATCCATCATCCATGCATCCATCATCCATCCACCCATCCATCCATCATCCACCCATCCATCCATCAGCCACCCATTCATCATCCATCCATCCATCCACCCATCATCCATATTCCATGCATCCATCGTCCATGCATCCATCCATCCATCATCCATCCATCCATCCACCCATCATCCATATTCCAT
>RJWH01009869.1:0-19935 GCA_004363575.1 Solenodon paradoxus
GCAATTCACAGTCCAAGTGAGGATTTGTGTCTTGTTCTGAAAACAATGGAAATTTACCAAAGGACTTTAAATGGGGTGACATGTTCACACATCAACGTGATTCTTGTGGCTATTGATTTTAAAAAATGGATTGGGGAGGACAGAATGGAAGTGGGGCTCCAGTTTGGGATTTCTGCTCTACGTGTGCAAACATTGTTCTGAAGGTCTGAGTGATTAAATAAAACAAAAATCCGAAGTGAGAGGTATGATGAAGGATATGGAGTGTATAGATTTATGTCATACACACACACACACACACACACACACACACACACATCTACTATGAAATAATGGGAATTAGAGTTCAGAAAAGGAGGTAGATCCAAAATAATTATACAAGTCAGTTTTCCCTTTACACCGGGGTCAACAAACTTTTTCTGTAAAGGATCAAATAGCAGTTAGTTCCAGCTTTGAAGGCTGTAGAACCTCCACTACACTAGTCAGCTCAGCCATTGTCACATGAAAATAATCATGGATAAAATGTCAAATGAATTGGCATGGCTGTGTGCCAATACAACTTCATTTACCAAAAAAAAAAAAAAACACACAAGCCATTGTGATTGTGGGATTTGGTCTGTGGGAGTGGTGTGCTCTGCTCTACACCACTGAGGCAGTGGTTCTAGGACATGACGTGCAAAATGATAGCTTGGACGAGGGTAGTGGTGGTGGTGATGAGACACAAACGTATGAGAAGTGTTTGGAAGGGAGACCTGAAGGAGCTTGGATCTGGATTGGATGCCAGTGGTGAGAGACGCAGGCACTCTCTAAGGTTCAGTTGAGGCAAGTGAGGCTCAGCGCTCGTAAGTGGCCGGGTGTAGATTAGAACCCAGTTCAGCTTCTCCACACGTGGTCCACTGTCCCATCCTGACACAGCTACTGCACCTCTGGTGGTCTCCAATCCACCGCTCCCCATCTCAGCCCCCCACAGTCCTAATTCCACTGTTGCAAGGTTACAAATATATGGGATGCTTCCTCAAAATGCTTTTGATCTTCATAGTCATACAATTTCTACAGCATTAGCATTAATTGCCAGCTTTTCCTGTCTCAGTCCCTTTGCAACAACTTCAAAATGAATCAGGTATTAACAACAAAACAACAGCATAGCAGACAGTCCAGATATAATTTGAGGGGGGCACAGAATGAAGAAAACCATAAAAGGGGGATGAAATTACCCAGAGAGACCAATTTTTAAAAGATGACCTCAGAGTCAGGTACCTGGAGAGGATGAAGAGGGTGAAAGGCAGGAGGAGGCAGGAAAAACCCAAAGGGGCAGATGCGAGGACAGACACATCTTGGTCAAGGGAAGGCACATAGACGCACGTGGGTGCTCCAGTCCCTGAGCTCTGAGCGGTGGGTACACAGGCCCTTTTTTCTGATCTTACTTTCCAGTCTTGCCTCCTGACCCTCAGCATCTTAAAATTCTGTCCTCAAGGAGCAAACAAACCCATCCTGAACCACTATCTAGTCCAGCAGGTTTCTGGAGAGGGGAGGAGGAATTTCACATCTGGCTTGTGTCTTAGAATCTTTAGTAATACTTTTATTTCAAAACTCAGCTTGTTCCATGAAAGCCAAAAGGTAATTAACAACCAAGACCACAGATGACAAAATGGCAATCTGTATTCCCCTTCCTACACAAAGAAAAAACAGGTTCATGGAGAACACTGTATTTTATTCAGTTGTTCATGTGGGTTGTTCACCCTTGGCCCCAGATCCCAAACCTGGGTCCTTGGGATGTATGTGGACTGCAACAGGTGGCCTTATCCACTAGACCACCAGGGCATACCTTTGAAAAACATAAATTAGAAAAGGAGACCAACCAAGAAGGGAAATTAGAGAACAGTTAAGGTCCTCAGGCCTTCATATTTGTATTGTCAAGCCACAAACATGGCTGTTTGGTGCCCACATAGGAAAAGGACTCATGTCTCCTCTGAACTCTAACCCATGAAGAAGATAAAATCTAACCTGAAAGGAAGTAAAGTCCTTAACTGAGCCTGCATAGGGATCATAGTATCTCCACTTCCTCTCTCCCTGCCTCTCTTGAACTGATTTCAGTCAGGCTTTTGTATTACTCTTATTGAGGTCTCCCAGGATGTCCACCTTCCCAGTCCTTAGCTTACTTCTCTCAGTTGCCTTGGGCAGTTGATCACTTCACTACAGGAAGTTGCAGTTCCTAATTAAAACTGTCTTCTAAATGGAGGTGAGTTCATGCTTCCACAGGGAAAGGATAAAGGTTATGTTCTGGGAAGGCAAGAAACATCAGTCAAACATCCTTTGCTGGGGGTGAATGACATTAAAAATGTACCCATCGTAAGAACAGCACTTCAAGGGCACAAGAATGAGAGTGATTTTTATGTTTTGGGAGAGCGGTAGGGTAGAGAAACATGTTCTGTATCAAAGGGACTGAAGGAAATGATGGTGGCCTAGAAAGCTTGTTAAAGCTTGCTTAAAGAACTCCTCTTCCTAACCCTAAAAGTTCTTAATATTTTTACTGCTGAGTAAAAGACAACCACTCAAAGTCTTTTATTTTAGTTTTTCTTTTTTTGCAAAGTACTGTATTCAACTGAAGAATGCAAATTTCAGTTACAGTGGTTATATACAGATGAGTCTGGCTTAGTTGCTCAGATGCATTTGGATGGTGAGTCGGGATACTGCATGGGTGACTGGGGAGGTGCCAGTGATGTCCAGCATGGACAACACCGGAGCATCAGATGGAACCTTGCCATTAGCTCAGAGAGGGCAAAAGGGGAAGGGATGGGGAAGAGACTCCCAGAGAGGGGCTTTGCCTGCTTTGTAGATTTGCTTGGCTAGTCTTTAGAAACTGGGACTCAGTACCAAGCCAGGCAATCCTCCTACATCCAGGAAATCTCCTGCTGCTAACTGGTCTTTGTTTTTTGTCCCCTCCCTCGTTGGGATGGTCTCTTAAAGCAGCAACACTACCCACTCCTTTTGCTTACGTTGCCTTTAAATCACTCTAATTGGCTCCACCAGAAGTTCAGTTATTTTTGAAGACTGGATGGTGTAACACAGGGAGGGGAGGGCCTCCACTGGTGGAAACTCCTCTCTCATGGGGAACTTGGCTGTGGTAGCACATCCTGGCCTCACACCAGGGCATTTCTTCTTCCATTTTCTTCTTTTTTTAGTGTTACCCTCTTTGACCCACCAGTGCTGCAATTTGTCAGTTTTTCCAGGAGACCTGGCAAATAACAGCTTGACAGGTTCAGTGGTTTTCATTGACAGTGTGAATGGCGTACTCTAAAGACTGCAGAACTGGACACACAAACAGCCATAAAAATCCTACCTCCCACAAGTATCTGGATACTGCCTTTTCCCAGTGACCCTCCAGCACTTAGGCAGTATGGGTGGCTTCGCAGAAGTTTTTTAAATGATTTTCCCACAACCAAGGTAATCCAAGTGGTGTGGGAGTATTATTTTTTCCCCTGCAGTAAGAGACTAACTCCCTAGTATGTGGGGGAAATGGGAACAAGTTCTATGAGTGAAGTGATTCCCAAAGTCTTCAGAAACCATGAGGTACTTTGGACCTATTACAAGGTTTGTAACTCACTTTCATACACTGCAGGAAAAGCAGTGTGATAATTATATGTGTGCCAGCTAGTTTCGGCTTGAAGTCCATAAGAGGTAAGCAAAATTGATAGCAGAGACCGTACCCTGGTGACGTAGCAATTGGGCCTGCCGCCTCTGAAGGAGTGCGGTCCATGTACATCCCAAGGACCCGGGTTCCTGTTTTGGGTCCGGGAAGAGCAACCAATGTGAACAACTAAATAAAATAATTTGTAAAAGTAATAGCAGAAAAACCACTCAATTTTTCATGAGATGAAACCCAGGTCAAAGAAGGAAGCCCCTGTTCTTCCCAAAGCCAAAGTTGGAGCCAAGGATTTGAAGACCAATAAAGCAGTGCTGAAAAAAAAGAACATCCACTCCTCACCCATCTTCCAGCCCAAGTGACCACAGCTCCAAACACAGCACCCTCAGGAGAAACAAGCTTAACCACTATGCCATCATCAAGTCTCCCGTGACCACCAAGCCAGCCATGACGAAGAGAGAAAACAATAGTACACTGTGTTCATTGTGAATGCCAAGGTCCACAAGCACCAGATCAAACAGGCTGTAACATTCATGTTGCCGATGTCAACACCTGGTTAGATCTGATGGAGAGAAGAAGGCTTATGTTCGACTAGCTCCTGGCTGTGACGTTTTGGATTTTTGGCAACAAAATTGATATCAACTAAATTGAGTCCAGCTGGCTAATTCTGAATATAAATTTGTTCATCATAAAAAAATAGTCACTCTCCAGAGGCAGCTCCCAAAGGTTCTTCCACCACCCAGACCCTGACCAACAATCCACTGTGCTACTCAGCTTATGGAATGCTAAAAACATGTTAATGACTCCTTAACTAGCATGATAAAGAGAATGTTGAGGGAAGCATTATTTCTGTCATCTGAAATATAACAGTGATAAATTAGTATCAGTGATGGATGAAACATTTTACAGTAAAAAAAATAGTTCAAGGTGGCACACCCTGGTGGAGCAGCAGTTAGGTCAATTGCCTCCAAAGTAGCGCAGACCACATACCCCTTAGTTCCAGTCCTGGGTTCTGGGGGGCAAGGGGAGCAGGCAACCAGAGTGAACAACTAAATAAAAATAGAATAAAATGGCTCTTCCTACCTGCCCGCCTACTCGCTTTCATTCCTTCCTGCACCTTTTCTTTAAAAACAAAAATAATTCAAAGTGAGTATGAAACAGAGTATTTCAGTCATTCTCCCAGGTTATTGCTGGGAAGCTAAGGGTGAAAGGAAATGTATCAAAATGGGAAAGTCAAGTGACAGCTAGTGTGGTTTTTCAGGAAGGAATATTCAGTGACTTCCTAACTGTTTGTGAATTGTTGATAAATATTAACCATGGGAAAGAAAGGTCACCCATCCCACTCATGAAGCAAAAGGCAGAACATTTCAAGGGACCGAAATCCCTGGACTTTGGATTCTGGCTCGTTCGCTTAACTGCTCCTAAAACTTCAAGTAACTTAGTCTCTCTGTGTACCTTAATTTCTTTATCTGTAGAATGGAGATAAATCAAGAATGTCCATCTCATAGATGGTGGGGCACATAAATATGTCAGTACAGGTAAAACACCTAAAATTATCCCTGGAAGATAGCAAATGCTCAATAAATAATTATTATCAGTGTTGTAGTTAGAAATATGGATTGAATAATAGCATTTGATATGAAATTGGCCCTGCCTACATAAAGAAAATGTACTCATGCAAGTAGAAACAAGTATACAATATCTCAAAATATCTGCTGTGAAAACTCACTTTCCAGAAATACAAGCTGCCCTTCATTATATATAATGCCGAATTGTTGACAAAATTGTCAAACCATTTTCACATATATTGCAGAAAAAGGAGAGGTATAGGGAGGCAGCAATATATTTGTGTTGAGTCATGATAAGAATGACCAATATTTAATTTTAGCCTACCACACATTGCAGGATGAAGAAGTCAGACGTGTGTATAGCCTCTCTACCTCAGGTTCCTTACCCATAAAAATGAGGATAATCATTCTATTGGTGTCCTGGAATTCTCGTGTAGGAGTAGGAAGTACAGGAAAAGTGCTCAGCATAGGGTTTGGCTCATGATACTAGTATCTCCACCATCATCAGCTGCTTAGGTGTGCCAGGTACTCTGCTCATTGTGTCATATGTATGGGCTGGGGTGACATTAATCGTATTTCTTCTGGAGACTGTTACGGCGGCAAGCCCACTGCCCTTTCTGCACTCTTTCCTCCCTGGCCGTTCCACGTCGCGCAGGGCCTATTCTGTCTTCATTCCCATCAAACTGCTTCAGGAACTAGCTAATATCCTCACCTGATGCCTGAGTGAGTGTGACGGTCCTAATGAATTTCATCTCTCAAAAGGTATTGGCACTAAAACCAACTGGGAGAGATGAATTAATATCTGTCATTTGTTACAGGAATTTGGGATCTGGGGAGAAAGTGAGGCTGATATTTAAGGGACCTGGCCCCTTTTTAGGGGTTCATTCTCTCGTGGCTGAGGACCTTGCACAGGGGTTGTTGTCACCCTGGACCAGGTGGAAGGCAGCCCCACGTGTGGAGGGTGAGTGTGTGTGGCCCCACTCAGGCACCTTCCCATTCAATAAATATTTAGTAAGTAAACAGCATGTACCAGGCACGATGTGAAGCACTAGAACACACCACTGAGCAAGAGAGATACAATGCCCTTCTGTAACTTGCATGTCAGACAAATAAAAATGTAAATGGATGAATATAAAAAACAATTACAAGTTTTCAAGAGCTGAAATATATTCTTAGAGGAGACAGTGATACAGAACAAGTGTGCAACTTACTCCATATTATAAAGTCAACAGATAAAAAGGTATGTCACTACACAGTCCTTTCTAGTAAGATGCTCATGTTGGCAGGAGGCAGCTAACGCTTTGCCAGTGTGCCAGGAAACCTTAAGTCCAAGTAGGGGAACATTCCTTCAGTTGCTTGTCCATGATTTTTTTCTTTACTTTGAGAGATGGGAGTAGGCTGGACCAGTGCTTTGATATTTTCTGTCATATCAGTTTCAGATGAAAATGTGGAGGAGAAAAGTTTATCTTAAAGAAATCAAAATGATAACACTTAAAGAGAAAAGTAAATATTCATTTGCTTGTAAATTGTTTAGCTAAAGTTATATTCATAGATTACAAAATGCATTTCTTCTGGGGCTGCTGTAAACTGTTTTCTTCTTGACATACCTCAAAACACCAGCTGTTGGGGAGGGGAGCACTATGGGTGGAAGGTATTTATTTCATTGTTTTCCTGTAATTTCTAAAATTTTCATGATAAAGATACATTCTTTGTAAAAACAGAAAAATTAATCCTCTTATGAGCATAGCATATTGTGGGGGGGACTTCTATCTAAGTAATAGCAAAATAAAATTACACTAAGAATAGTATATG
This sequence comes from Solenodon paradoxus, assembly GCA_004363575.1. Lineage (NCBI taxonomy): Eukaryota > Metazoa > Chordata > Mammalia > Eulipotyphla > Solenodontidae > Solenodon > Solenodon paradoxus. Next base: position 7,021 of record RJWH01009869.1, read on the forward strand.
TATATGAGTAATAAGTATGTGAGTATGTAATATGAGTACTAAGTATCAAGTAGAAAAATAAACTTGGTACATTTCTGCGACTCAATGACTAAGGTACAAGCCATGTAAAGCCCAAGACCCAGGGTTGAGTAAATGGGGGAAAAAGTTAGACTAATATAAGTACTTTATACTTATGGTTAAATAACTAAGAAGTTAAGAAGTCAACTAACTGCTTAAAGTCACAGAAGTATATGGCAGTGAAGATTTTTATTTTCCCAAAGTACAGTCAGGAATAACGGCAAGTAGACAGGCAGGCAAGCAGTTCGAAGCACTCTATTTTTATTCTACTTAGTTGTTCACACTGGTTGTTCCCCCCTTCTCCCTGGAGTCCGGGACTCGAATCCAGGGGTGTGTGGCCTGTGCTCCTTCTGAGGTGATTGACCTAACCGCTGCTGTACCAGGGCATGTCTGGAGTGAGGATTTGAACTTGGACAGCTGAGGTTCAGAGCCCATACTCACTGCCTATACTATAATTGCTTTTCTGTGTTTTGTATGCTAGGAAAGTCCTGCTGATAAAAAACAAAACAAAAACCTGATTGTATTTATCATAAGGAGTAGCTTTTAAAGTTAAACCCTATCACTTTACAAAGGCATCTGACCTCGACAACCACAGTAACCTCCAGCCCACATTTCATCACCTGTAAAACAAAGCTACTGAAGGCTCCCTCACATCACTACAACACTTGAATGAGGCAGCGTTTCTGAAAATACTTTGGAAATAGAAAAGTACAACATGGATACTAATTCTAAAAAGTTACCATATGTAAAAATCTGCATTTTCTCTTCAAAAGGTTGCAAAATAAATATTTTAGGCTTTACAGCCCTTACAATCTATGTTGCAACTACTGAACCCTGCTGGGGTGGCGTAAAAGCAGATAAAATATACAAATGAATGGGCGTGGCTATGTGACAATAAAACTTTATTGATAGAATCAGGTGGCGGGCCATTGGCCATAATTTGCCAACTCCTGACCTAGAGAAATGCTATTTAAAATTGCAAACCCTCAATGTTCCCTCAGCTTCCTTTTCCTCGACATATGATATAATTTACTTATTTATTATTTACTTTCCTCACCAGAATATAAGCTTTATTGAAGGCAGGGATTTTGTCTGTTTGGTTCACTGCTGAGTCACCAGTGCCTAGAAGAATGCCTGGAATATAGTAGGAAATTTATAAATATTTGTTGAATGATCGGATGGAGAGGTTTTGAAGGAGATGGGCAGACTATTTGGAAAGGAAAGGAAAATCATGGCAAGTGAAAAAGGAAACAGAAAGATAATGCTATCTGAAAGCCTGAGGGAAGAAAACCTACTGCAAATGAACTCAAACTCAACTTCATGATTCCTTGTAGGCGAAGGGAAAGGGATTATTTCCAAAACCTATTTGTGGGTTGTGGACATTTGGAAGAACTGAAGCCTTATAAAACAATTTCCAAAATAGCTGGTTAAAATCTAAATGAATGACTGGCTTGATTTAGATTTAATTAAGAGAGCAGCTTGATGTTTGCTCCAAATTAACTAATTGTATGTGTGTGTGTGTGTGTGTGTGTGTGTGTGTGTGTGTGTGTGTGTTGAATCCCTGCTTTCTCCCAACACTGGCAAATGTGGGTTCATTTGTTAAGTTGGAATGATCTGATGAGTGGTAAGGAACTGATTCAGCAGGATTTACAGGGAAACATTAGATAGACAGACAGATAGATAGCTATAGATAAATAGATACAGATAATAGATACAGATATAGATATTTGTGGTTAGTTTAAGTTCAAGACTTGAAAAATTGTAATGTCATTCATTCTCATTTTTCTTCATAGTTCAAACTCCTGGTTAAGTTAACAACAAAATACTGCTTAACTGAATAGGTACCTTTCTAAAGAGAGAAAAGTTCTTACATAGGTGTTCTGTATAACTCCTTCAAATTAAGATAACACATTCAACTGAACTACCTGCCCTGGAAGAAAAATACTATTTCACTTGCACAAAAGCAAATATGCATATCCAGTACACAACTCTCAACCTAAACAAGATTCAGCTTTTCAAGACATAATTAGCAAAAGCTTGGTTTAGCATAGAGTAAACAACACTGGCAAGATTATCCTAAAGATCTCAGACTTGGATTCTATATTCTGGTGCACTAAACTCAATGTTTGAGCCCCCACTGCATGCCAACAGGAATGTAGTTGAAGAACTTCTTAATGAGGTTCTTTATAGAATGTGCTGAGATAATTCTAAGGTATGTAAAAGCAAGTGGCCAAGACAATTTTACAAACAACAAGAAAGGAGGCCTTGACCTACCAAGACTCATTAGGAAAGCTACAGCAATCAAAACAGTGTAGTGTTCACTCAGGGTTAGACAAATACACCAGGAAGCCAAATTTGTGCAAGCCTGGCAGCAGAGTCGTGAATATATGGGCACTTGATATAGCAAAGGAGGTGCCAGGGTAGATACAACTCAGGAAGGCAAGGATCAACTCTTCAATAAATGATCCTGGGACAACTGATTTTCCACAAGAAAAACAATCCATGTACAGATTTCTCCTGCAATTTGATTAGAGTAAAACTATTTCAAATGCCAACATTTAAAATGTTTAGGAGACAATACAAAAGAAAAAGCACAAAATATAAAAGAAAAAGAATAAATTTGACTATATTAAAAATAAACTTTATCAGATAACACCATAAAAAGTGAAAAAATAAGCCATAGACTGAGACATTATCTACAACATATATCACTAAAAATTATTATCTAAATATATAAAGAACATCTACAAATCAATAAGAAAAATACAAGCCAAAAAACAAACAAAAGAAACCAACCAACAACCTTGAATTAGAATTTCACAAAGATGAGATTAAAATAGTCAGTTAACACTAGTGCTGAGGAAATGCAAATCAAAACCAAAAGAGATATAATATCATATTCTAAAGTGACTATGGTAAGTGTTGACAAGGATGCTGAGCAACAGAAAGTTTCTTATACTATCACTTAGAAAAGTAACTTGGCAACATCTAGTACAATTAAAGAGGTGTATATCTACCCAGGACTTGCATTGCTAGGCATCCCTAAAGAAGCATTCATAGAGTAGCACAAAGAGACATGTTCAAGACTATTCATAGCAGTCTGATTTTTAATAATAAAAACAAATAACCATCACTAGAAGAATATATAAATAAATTATATATTTACATAATGGAATACTACAGAACAAAGAAAAAGAAATAAACTAGAACTGCATGTAACAATGAAGATGAATGTTGACTGAAAATGGAAAAACAAGTAAAAGAAGATACCAATCATATAAAGTCTAGATGCATGAAAGTAGCATTGTCCCTCGCTTAGAGACATATTTCTATGTAGAAGAAGTATGAAGATATGAGAAGATAAAGACCAGTTCTAGGATAGTGCTATACCTCTGTGCACTTTTGAAAAGTCAGTGTATGGTCAGGGATGAGGACTCTGGATAACATCACTGATGAAGCAGTTCCAGAGGGGATGGAATTCCACGCACTTGCCCCAAAAGACCTGAACAAGCACTGACCCACCCTCAACAGATGCCCCTGGGAGCAAAAGCCACATAGGAATCAAAGCCATGTGCGTGATTGATGATGCACAGTGTTTTGATTCCCTGCATTAACTGTCCATATGAGCTGATCCCGGCAGTAACAAGTAACAAGAAAAGTTTCCTTTACCTCGGGTACCATTTTGATGTTAGAGAGGGAGGAAGATGCAATATTAAAAGTGGAAATATCCAAGTTGTTAAAGGATTATTACCATTTGGTAATAAAGACTTTATCAAAATCACAGTTAATATAAAAATCATTCCAAATTTAATCTTTGGGATTCAGAAAGTACTTTAGGCTCCAACGGTACATAAAAATAGTTACTACAAACATCTGTTGTCATAATACAGAATTTGCTGGCTAATAAAAAGCTTGTGTTGATAGAAAGCTGGATAAACCAGTAAGAAGCTGTGGATCTACTTTTTTCTTTGTGTAGAGTCCATAAGACTCCCTCTTTAAAAGGAAATCTTTCAAATTGCTTATAGGTCAAAAACAAGCAAGGTAATAATGTCAGTTCTTTGATCTTAAGGGTTATTTCGCAGGAACTGATAAGAAAGTAATTTTTAGGACTTGCTTGGAGAAAATCAACTTCTTTTAGTACCTTTTCTGTCCTCTAGGTGGGACCCATTTCTACCTTGTAGGAGCCCAATAATCTCATACTGTTTGAACCCTTATTGTTTTCAAGCGAAAATCTCACTTTCAGGCATATCAACCAGGTTTTCTGCCTATTTGCATTTTAACAATTTTTTGAGCCAAAGAAATTAATATCTGGAATTTCAGAATTCAGCTAGATGAATAGGTAAGATGCTGGGGCTGGGAGGGTGGATGCGGGTGGAGATTGCTATGGGCACAGTTATTGGTATGGATTGGAGTGTGTTCTTCCCAGAGTTTATGTTGAAGCCCTAACCCCAGTGTGTATCTGAAAATAGGGTCTTTAAGAGGTAATTAAGTTTAAACGAGGTCATAACGGTGAGGCCCTAATCCAACAGGACTGTGACCTTAAAAGAGAAAGAGATCTAGCCCCTGCCTGTGTTTTAGTAGGCTGAGGCACAGATTTTGAAAGCTGGGGTCCTAGATTCGAGACCCTTGGCCAGCGGGGATCCAAAAAGATTTCTGCGTCTCTGTCTCTGTCTCTCCCACCTCCTCCAATACTGTTCGTGTTGTGGACATAGCAAGAAGGCAGTGGTATTCAAGTCAGGAAGAGGACACAAAGTGCCTGAAAGTCATCGATCCTTGATATTTTCATCAAAGTTTACAGTAAAACTAACCCTTTTGACAGAGCGTGTACCCTTATAATACCAAGTTCAAAGGATCAAACATCTCTAATTAGGAATTGCAAGAGGCCCAAACAAAGACATGGTGTTCATCCTGGTGGGCAGCACACCTGGCAGATAGAGCCAGATGATGGTGAGAAATCTCGTCCAGAGTGCCAAGCCAGACCACCCTCTGGAACACCCCTGCCTAGTGTGGGTCCCGAACATCCGAGGGACTGCAAAGAGGGAAATTCCTCACCCATGGTCTTGAGGGGAGGAGGTTGGGTCACAGCACACTTCTGAACATACAGAAAGATTAAGAGCCCCAATTCAGGTGGAGGCAACCCTAATGCACTGAGAGCTGTAACTTACACCAAGGTTTGAGTCAGTTCCAGTCTGGAAGAAGGCAGGAGCCAGGGAGCAAGTTGAAGACAGCTAGGAGGAGCGCTAGTCATTGATGCAAAGCCTGGAAAACAGGTGTGGGAATGTCTTTGAAAGTTAAAGTCACAGGCCTCTCTGCAGTAAAGTGACAGTTCAAGAAGACTCCTTGTCCCAAGGGGCTTGGCAGAGATCCTTCAATAGAGAAGCCCAGTGAGGGAGCCTATGGAAAGGAGCATGGAAGTAGGATGCAGTCAGGATGAGGGCTGCAGGGCCACAGAATGTCCTCAGGGCCCTAAAGCAGAACTCAGAGATAGGACCCCTTGGGCTGGAGTAGGGGAGACCAGAATCAGCTCTGCTGGGGAGCCCAGAGTATCACCTCTGTTGACATGACCCCCAAAGGGCCCAGGAACACGGAAGCATTCTCTCTATTATTGGACATATTTCCAGCCACCTGAATGGTTGGCATCATGCCAACAAAATAACTAGACACTGGTGACCCGAATGTGCCCGCCCTCCCCCCTTAGAACAAACTCCACGGCCTCTTGCCTTATTTTCTTATAATGACATTTTATTAAAGGAACAGAAGTACTTCCTGACTGTTGGCCTTGAAGAGCCCTACCTCAGTTTGGGTTCCTTCAGAAAGTAACTCGGAGGCAAGGACTTGAGAGCAGTCGTTTATTAAGGATGTGACCCCAGGAAGCAATAGGAGAATGGGGCAGGAAGGCAGCTAATACCTCATCAAGCCAGCTACTGCTGGGGGCCACAGAAGTCAATTCTGGGGAGTTCACACCTGCCCCTCTCAGAGATATCTCGCTCCAGGGCAAAGGAGCCTGGCAGGTGTTATAGGCATTTGGCTGAGGGCTGCCATGGCGGGGGTGGGGCAGTGTGGCCAGCGGAGGAGAAATGCTCAGCTAGCGGCTAGAAGGCTGGCTGATGTAAAACCGAAGTGGTCAGGACCAGGGATGTTGAAATGGACACACAGTCTCTGTGAATGAATGAGGAAATACGAAATCCTGAAGCCAGGAGAGAAAGAACAGTGGTTTCATGCCTGCCCCACCCCACTCCTTTCTTTAGGGCCGTATGTGGGATTTAGTGTGTGTGTGGGTTTGGCATCCCTTTGAGTTCAGTGGTTTTTCTTCAGGTGTTTGGAATGTTTGAGGAGAGACTACGTGATGGGGGTTGAGAGTTATTGGTACTTGGGGTTCAAAGTGACGCTCAAAGAGCACTGGGCTTTGTCTCCCACCCAAATACAGGCTGCACACACCGGTGATTCCACCACCGTGGGAGCTCACACCCAGAGAGGCCCTGGGGCAGGGATCTAATCGTCCCTATATGGGCAATGGACAAAGGTTGTACGGAATCTCCAGCTGAGCTTTAAAACCAGGCGATGGATCTGTGCATTTGGAAAGCACGGCCTACATAATAATAGCCATTCATTGTTTTCTGCATAAAATGGTATATTTAGCAGTGTCATCTATGGTGTCTTCATCTACCAAAATCAAGTTGAAGGCATATGCTCAATTTCAGGCTATATTTGCTCTATCCTATGTGGCAAATTAACTTCTTATTTGCTGAATGGAGTAAGTGAATGCAACTTGGGACAAAGGGACATACTTGTGTCAGTCTCTTGTCAGCCTGTCCAGCTGGGCGTAACACAACAAAATAAAGCATACTTTAGTTTTTCCAAACCTGCTTCATTTACTTCTTTCTTCTTTTTTTCCTTTCCTTGGAAAAATTAGGAATCAGTGCTTAATAATTCTATACCATTCCAAGACTATTCAGGTGGATAAACCTTTGCTTCAATATCGGCAAAATTCATTTGACAGTTACAAGAGTGTCTTTTATTCCCAAATAATTATCTGTGTCTGTTGTAAGGGAAAAAAGTTGCCCAAAATTCTTAAGGTAATTAAAAATAAAATTTTGACATAGGTAAAGGAATAAAATAAGTGTAGAAACAGACACATAAAAAATTAAAGTAGAAAAAGAACTGAAGCTAAAACTTAATTCAGATTAAGAAATAAAAAGCCTCAACATTGTTTCTAGAAACTATAGGAGTGTGGGGTAAATTCCCCGTTCACAGAGATTCTTCTGAGGCTGCTCAAACAAACCAATTAACATCAGACAGGATTCTAGGAGAGAAGACCAAGTGAGAGACATATCCTGTGCTGAGCAATAGGAAATGGGGCCTGGATGTCAACAAGATGGGGCTGGAAGGGAGTCTTCACATAACAGGATGACTTCATATAACCAAACCTTGCCTCTAGATGTTTGCCCTGTCTTCTGATAGGTTTCTCTGATTAAAAACAAAAACAAAAAAAAAAAAAACTTGTTCCTGGAAATGACACTATATCCAAATAAGGTAATGGTAATGGCTTCTCTTCAAACCCACAGGGCCTGAATTAACTTTCAGCTCCATATACCGAGTTAACATATAGTGGGAAAAGCCTACTCTGAGCATCTTAGACAAGGTCCATCTGGACACTTTTGGGGGAGATCGATTCTACAATACAGATGTATTGTGGCTACTAATAATTACATTCAGAGGAGAAAATAATGGAAATTGCAAAAACAATCAGAAATGTATTTAAAGCATTCTTTTATATATATTTACCAGGCAGCAAGCACGTGTTCATCAAAAGATATATGCAAGAGTGTTCCTAATAGCTCTGTTCATAAAAGCCAAAAACTGTAAGCAAACCAAAGGTCTATCGACAGTCCCAATATGGAGTGAAAGAAGTCAGGTTTCCTATAAGATACTATTGGAGAGGGAAAGCAACTTTCCCTCTACCCTTCTAGGTTCTTAACTGAGACTACCCTGTTATAAAAAAACTGATTAATAGAAGAAAAATAAAAGTTTAGTAATATGTAGGCCTCCTGTTTACATGGGAGAGACCCAGGAAAACTCAGTAATTTTCATAAGTAACCCAAGTCATCACCTTAACTACTATCTTCAGCTAAGGACAAAATAAAGATGTTGGGGGCGGGGGGTGGGAGAGTAAGGGAAGGCCAGTTAATAGGAGGCTACCAGGAAAAACACAGAAACATGTAACAAGGGCAGCCTTGTTATGGAAATCTAAATCATTCCTTTGGTAAGAGTTTCTAGAGATTTAATCATCCTTCCTAACCTGGTACAGAGAGGGAGACATGCTAACAAATGGAGATTTCACTTGTAAATGTCTCTTACAAAAGGGTAACTTCTGCTCCATGGTTTCCTAAAAAATAACCAGTTCAAAATAATCCTTAGTCCAAAGAGACATATTTGGTGGCAAATTATGCTCCCTTTCAAGAATAAGCAAAATGAATTTATGACATTAGAATCCGAATAGTAGTTCACTTTGAGGGGTGGGACGTAGTGATGAAAAGGAGCTATAAAAGGGTTTCTGGGAGCTACTCATGTTCTGATTCTTGATCTAAGAGCTGGAGTTGGAGTATATAGTTTGTGAAAGTGAATAATTTATAATATATAATGTACATACAAATATTAAAAGTTTACTTAAAAATGTGTTACACACTTAATCTACTTTCAGAAATGAGTCAAAAAGAATGAGTCAAATATATCACGAACTTCTACTTAACACACTTGCCTATTGCAAGAATGAAAATGACTAATAATGATGTATGGGTGATAAATATCAAAAAAGTGAATAATGGTGCACAACTCTTGACTCATGTATGAACTGTGAGCATTTGATCCAATTTTTAAAAAATGAATCTTACTGGGTTAAAGGTAATCGTGTCCCCAAATGTTAGAGGCCACCTATGACCACAACCCACAGTAGAGCCGTGGCAGTGTGGGCCTAGACAAAAGCAGCACAGTGATTTTCCACTTGTCAGTTATTTTTCAGAATGGTCCAGGGTGAAGCCATCGTTGGCTGATTCTGATGAAAACTCTTACTATTAAGTACTTCCTAGAACTTCTTCAAAAGAGCCAATTCATCTCACCCTTACTATGACCCTTCCTCATTAAAACATCATGAGCATGTTAACTTTCAAGCCCCTCAGTGCCATGACAGATCTCACACTGGCCATAAATAGTGCGAAAAGAGGTGGCACCCTTTTTTTCCGAATTCTCTACCTATTCCCAGAAAATATTAGCATAACTCCACCTTGTAACTGCCCCATTCCTACCTCCCAGAACCCTGAATTTATATAAACCCGAATTGCTGGCCAACACACTGGCTTCTCATTAGGATGCTCCCAGGTCCTGTTGCTCGTGCATTAATCTTTCTCTTTCCCTTTAGATTTTCAGCCTGTTCTTGAGTCCTCGTTTCATTTTGGAAATGAGAGTCTCAAAGACACTTGCCATTAACAGAGATATCCCCAAACGTGATACATTCTGTCAAAAAATTAATCATCTGAATAACAAAATCATTAATTGACCTCATTTGTACTAATTTTTCCTGAAATCTTTTAGTGCCATATAGAATTCACTATAAGTGTTCCAAAACATACACAGTTAGTCTTCAAATAATGCCTAAAAAGGCAAGTCACTTAAAAACACGTCCTCCCAATCTTTATCCCTGCTCCCTATGTTGAATTTGTGAATATTCAAAAAGTTTAGAAAATTGACATGTCTAAATCCCCAAGTAAACATGTCAGTTATTTTTCTTAAATCTGAGAACTAGGCTTATAAATAGAAGGGCCAGGAAAATCCCCACTGAAAAAATGTGACACCAGTTATTCCTGAAATTCTGTCTCTTTTTTATTGGTAAAATGTAATTCCCCTTTGTCTAGAAACTCTGATAATTAAGATCCTAAAACAAATATAAATAAGTTTATCAGATCACTGTCTTCATCAGAAGCCTCTAGACTTAGCCCTAGAAACACAGCTGTACTCATGGGAGGAAGAGAACATTTATTATGTGTCTTTCCTATGCTGGAAATCATGTTAGGCAGTTTAAAGGTATCATTCATTCTTTCATCAAATAGCTATTGATACCCATTATGCCAAACAGGGTTGTAAGGTTTAGGGATAAATTTTGGGTCTTGCTCACATTCTAATGTGGGGAGGAAAAGGAGAAGGGAACAGTAAATATATAAATAAATAAACAATAACCTAATGGATAAGCACAGTGCTGAGAATTGAATTATGATCAGAACAATATAGAGGGGCTGACTTGGTGGCTATTTTAGATCAAGTGATCAAAAAAGAAGAAATGTTAGGCAGCAGGTAGCCATGAGTAGGGAGTAAGGAGTGGGAGGGAAGAGGAGAGAAGGATGAAAGTACAGGTTGATAAGGTCACAGATATCAGTACAAACAGAACTGATAAAGAGACACTGAGGCCAAAGACAAACTGCAGAAAGGGGACTCCACCAGTCAACAGGAAGTCAGGGGACCTACCAATCAGTGATCTTAGAAGAGAGGAACCAGAGTCAAACCTTACAGGTCCGTCAGGCACACAGGTGCAGAAGAAGCAAGGTTCACCTTTTGGTGAGCCTTTATTCACTCATATTATTTGCTTATTATAATAAAATTATCACTGCTGTTTTGATACCCCCCCCCCACCATGTGGACAATAAGGGAGAATTGTGGTCACCATGCAAGCATCAACTGAGTTACTGGAACTCTCCACCCCTTTCCAGGAAAAACCCACCCCAAAATGCTCCTAGATGGAGCCAAAAATACCCCTCAGTTGAGTCAAGCATGTGGAACTCAGCAGGAGCCCGCATGGTCAATTCCTCTGGGAATAACCCACCCTCTACCCTTAAGGGTATACTTTTGCTTTGCCCATCATTCCACCCTTACTTTCACTTTGCCAGTAAACTTTGCTATTTGCTTACTACTGAGTCCTGGTGAAACTGTGATTGGTTTGAGTGTCTAGGGGTAAATCGTCTCCCCAAGAACACAAAAACCCAACAAAAGCAAGACCCCCTTTGTAGTAACAGTGATATTTGCCCTGGTGACCTAGTCAGTAAGGCTGCCAGATGTAGTCCACACACAACCCAAGGACCTAGATTTGAGAACTGGGGCCAGGAGGAGCAACCAACATAAACTAAATAAAATGAATAAAGTAAAGTGCTTCTTCCTTCTTTCGCTTACTTCCTGCCTGCCTGCTCCCCTTCACTCTTGCCTGTACCTTTCCTTTAAAAAAAAAAGTGACATTTAAACTGAGATATGAATGATGAGAAAGAAGCCATGGAGAGGGAGGGGTGGGTCACAGAGAACATTCCAGGGAAAACAAACAATACAAAAGACCAAAAGAAACTTGATGTGCTAGAAGAATTCAGAGGAGAAGCATGGTTGTAACGGGCAAAAGGAGAACAGTAGGGGCCAGAACATGCCAGAACACCATAATCCAGCCAGGGACTGACATGATCCAATTAATGCTTATAAAAAGATGCTCTAACAGCTATATCGAAATTCAATTATAATAGGTCACCTTAATTATCTAAGTAAGAAATGGTGGAGGAGATGGGGTAGAAAGACGTGAGAGCATCTGGAATATATTTGGGAAATAAACTGACAAGATTTGTTGATGGGTTAGAAGTGGCACATAAAATGTGTAGGCTTGAGGCTGCTGGATGCTCGTGCAGATACTGAGATGGGTCTCACTGGAAGAGAATCAGGTTTGGGATGGAATGACAGGGAATCGGAATTTTGCTGTAGAAATACTGAGTTTGAGGTGCTGGTTAGACACCCATGTGGATTACAGGTCTCTTTTTTTCAAGACTTTTAAATTTTAATATTTAAAAATGCCTAGAAATTTTTTTTCCTGTGCTTTACTCCATGTTTTCACTTTTACAACTTTTACTTCTAAGCCTTTTAATGTTTCATTTCCCCCCAAATTTTTAACTCTTAAAATCAATTTCTCAACATTGTTTTCTAGTATTTCTCAATGATATTTTTGATATGGATATCATCCATAGCAATGTCTTTGAGGACTCAACTCCAGTGGCAAGGGAAATAAAGAAAAAAATAAATAAATGAGATTCTGTCAATGGGCTTTATACAGCAAAAGAAACTATCACCAGAATAAAAAGACACTCTACTAAATGAGAGAAGATATTGGCACATCATACATCCAACAAAGGGATAACATGCAAGATACAGGGTATTCCCTTGTGGTTCAGGCAGCTGAGACACTGGTGTGTATACCATGTAAAACCCAAGGACCTGGGTTCAAGACCTGGAGCCAGGATGAATAGCAAAATGAACAACTAACTAAAGAAGTTTCTTCCTGTCCCTTCCTCTCTCCCTCCCTCCCTTCCTCACTCCCTCCTTCCCTTCCCTCCTCCTTTTCTCCCTTCCTCCCTCTCTTTAAAAACAAATTCAAGATATATAAAGAACTTCTACAACTCAACACACAAAAACCCAAAACCCAATTTAAAAAAGGGGGGCAGAGGATCTCAATAAACACTTCTTCAGAGAGGATATGCTGATAGCCAAGAAGAAATATTCATCACTTATTATTTGAGAAGTTGCAAATTAAAACTTCATTCCAGTGAAAATGTCCTATATCAAAAAGATAAGAAACAACAAGTATCAGTGAGGGTGTGGGGAGAAAGGAACCCGCCTTACTACACTGTTGGTGTCAGTGTAGGTTGGTGCAGTCACTTTGGATAACAATAAGGAGAGTCCTCAAAAAATGAAAACCAGAACTACCGCAGGATACAGTAATCCCATTTCTAGGTACCTGTTAGAAGAATATGAAAATATTAACTCAAAAAGACACAGACACACACA
>RJWH01009870.1:0-19928 GCA_004363575.1 Solenodon paradoxus
ATTAAAGAGATCTCAAGGGACTCTGAACTTTTCCAAATAGTTATTTTTTTTCATGTATGAAATAAAAATCTATTTTTTTATAAATGTTTGATATGGTTTCACTGACTACACAATGCAGTGCCCTTTTGTCAAATACACACATCTGGTATGTGTGTGCTGATTATCTTCCTACTTTGTTAAAATACATTTAAATGACAATTTAATATATATGACACTAGCTACAGCAAATACTGGCATTTAATTGATGTATCTTAAATCTGGAAAAACAAGACTGGAAATAACGAAGCTAACTCAGTGGCACTCATGAGAGGTAGTAATAGTTCATAACAGTGTCCAAGGGTTGGTAGTAGAAATATAAACCTTTATAAGTGATATCAGTGTTGAGGAGAGCTGCTTTCAGAAATGTCTAAGTGGTTGTAATGTTCGGTCAAGTGGATGAAAATATTTGAAGGTGTTTCATTCATTTCGGAGCTAAACCTGAGTAAGTTGTTAGGATACATGCATGTTATGAGGGTCCGAGTTAAGCATGTTTGTTTTGGGGGCATGTTTCAAGGGCCATAGGAAAAATAGTATGTTACTCAGGACGTAGAAGTCCAAATCTACTAAAAAAAAAATCAAACCAAGATAGTTTAGGAAGAAAAGAAACAACATGGTGACTTTCAGGATTCTTCACTGAAGGCAGTGAGTAATATACACTCTTATCTTCGTTTATCCCATTTCTAAAACAGTCAGCTTCAGAAATGGTTATATTCAATCCCTAGTTGGTCTAATATATTGTGAGAAATGGAATAAAAGACAGAATTAGTTCATAGTAAAATGTGAAGACTCCCAGAAACTGAGTCCTCTAAGATAAATGGGAATTTGTTTTCAATAGAACATAATTGCCTGTGATATCTTCTATCACTTAAACAGGAAAACGCTCTCTTTATTATCAGCCCTAGACCTATTTGACAGGAGTTTTGTTGTCAATGAGTTCAGTCCTATACCACAAGACTCACAATATCTACCTTATTAATCATGTCAGGAAACACTTTATCAGTCTTATCCCAGCTGAGAGAAGGGCATTTTCCTTACTCCCCCCCTTTCTAACCTTCCTGCTCACTTGCAGGTGTTATAACTAAGAAACATTTTGAAAGTCACAGGCCAAGGACATGGGCCTACTAAAGATCTAAATGATACCAATTCTCTATAATTTCTTCCAGAAAATAAAAGCAGAAGGAACATTTCCCAAGTCATTTTAGGAGGCCAGCATTGCCTTTATACCAAAATCAGATGAAATACTATAGGAAAGAAAAACTAAACACCAATATTTCTCATTGAACATAGATGCCAAAATCTTCAGCAAATTACTAACGTATCAACAATGTATAAAAATAACCATGCTCCATGACCAAGTGGAATTTATTCTGGGGGTATTCAGACCTGACTGATTATTTGAAAATCACTACATTGTCAGAAAGATAAAAATTTAAAAAATGTTATGATCAGTTTAATTGAAGCAGAGACAGTATTTGTCCAAATCCAACACCAATTATAAAAGTCTCAAAAATTTAGGAATAGAAGAGAGCATCTTCGACCCAATAAAGTTTATCTACCAAAAACAAAAACAAAAAAATCTGTAATATTATACTTAGTGGTGAGAAATTGGATGCATTCCTCTCTAAGATGGGTAACAGGAATAAGATGTCCTCTCTTATCATTTCTGTTAACAATCATATTGAATCTCCTAGCTAGTTAAATAAGAAAGGGAAGGGATATAAAACATATGCAGGTTAAAAAGGGAAAAGGGTGAAAGTTTGTTAGTAGATGACTTGATTTTCTATATAGAAATTCCTAAAGAATTGAAAAAAAACAATCTGGACCTAATAAGGGACTATATCAAGGTAGAAGGATACACGCTATTGTGTATAAGTTAATTGCTTTCTTATATACCTGTAATGAATTCCTCAAATTTCAAATTTTAAAAAGCCTTTTAACAGTTGCACCAGGACCATGAAATACTAATGCATAAAACTGAAATATCTAAATATGGCATACAAATACAGAAAAATACAAAACTCTGATGAAAGAAACCAAAGAAGATGCAAACAAATGGCAAACTACTTTGTGATGATGGAGTCAAAGGCACAATTTTGTTAAAATACCATTATTCCCTACCTTCATCTATAAATTCAAATTAATTTCAACTAAAATGCCAGTAAGCTTTATAAATATTCTTAAATTTCTTCTAAAATTTATATGGAAAGGCAGAGATGTAGAATAGCCAATATCATAGTGAAGAACAAAATTGGAGGGTTCATAACATACAGTTTTAAGAATTATAATTAAGACAACATGTTATTGGGACAAGATTAGGTACACTGTTAGTCAAATAGAACAGAAAACTCAAAGGAGACCTGAACAAATATAGCCACTGATCTTTGACAAAGGACAAAAGACAAATCAATTAGAAAAGGATCATTTTTCTCACTAAAAGATGTGGCAGTGGTGGTATATTCATATGCAAAATGATAAACCTGGACAGACTTCACACTTTTTCCAAACACATCTCAAAATCAACCAGAGATTTAATATAAAACAAAAATGCTATGAAACTTACAGGAGAAAATCTAGATGGCTTTGAATTTGGTGACACATATTTACAGGCAGCACTAAAGGCACACTATATAAAAGAAAGCGTTAAGTTGTTCTTTACTAAAATTAAAACTTTTGTGAATAAACAATGTGAAGATGGCTAATCATAGGACAAGCCATAAACTGAGAAAATATTTTTAAAACATACATCTTATAAGGACTGTTATCCAAAATATACAAAGAACTCATAAAACTCTACAAGAAAACAAAACCCACAAAGAAGTGGGCAAAAGATCTGAATGGATACCTCACAAAAGAATGTAAATTTGTGGTGAATAAGTATATGTAAAGATCTTCAACATCATTTACCATTAAGGAATTTCAAACTGAGATGAGATACCCCAGTATGCCTGTTAGTATGGCTAACATCAAAAAAAAAAAAAAAAAAAATCAATACTGGCAAGGATACAGAGTAATAGAAATTCATTCATGACTGGTGGGAATACAAAATGAAATAACTGTTTTGCAAAAATTTTTGGAAGATTCTTAAGAAGCTATCTGTTGTTTTACCATGTAGTCCAGCAGTTGTACTCCTAGGTATATAGCTAACCGAACTGAAAAAATGTCCACACAAAAACCTAGGAATGTTTATAGAAGCTTTATTCATAATTACCCCAAAAGGGAAACAACCCAGATAATACTTCAATAAGTAAGTGGGTAAACAAACTTTGGTAGATCCAAACAATTGAGATGTTATTCAGCAATAAAAAGAAATGAGCTATCAGGTCATGAAAAGATATGGATAAATTCAAAATGTCAATTGCTAATTGAAGCAAGCCAGTCTGAAAAAAATGTATACTGTGTAAGTCTGGAAAAAGGCAAAACTATAGCAGAGTTAAATATCAGTGGTTGACAGGGACTGGGGTCATGGTATGTTTATTTAGGTAAATCACATGGGATATTTTAGAACAATGAGACTCTTTTTTATGATACTGTAATTATGGGTACATGACAATATGCATTTGTTAGAATTCACAAAACTTCACAGCACAAAGAGTAAACCTTAATTTATGCAAATTAAAAAATCATTTAGGAGGTCAAGATGGATTGCAGAATGTGACAAAATAATCTAATTGTTTGTAAACATATGAAGCCATCAATCTCACTGACAGATGGGGTTTCGGGTGGTGAGTGTTGCTGACCTCAGTAAATTTGTAAATAAATGGAGTCTGTAAGACTAAAGGCAAAAGAAACTAGACAGAAGCACTATACTGTAGTTTATACCTGGGGTTATGGGTTAACATTTATGACATTGCTATACATGTATACTGAAATTGAACAATTAAGTAGATCGATGGTGAATGTTAGGAGCCTGTTTTTTCACTGTTCGTGTGCAATTTACAGATAAGTGAAGACAGAAGGCTAGGGGAAGGAAGCTAAACTTTGCTAATTGACTAGGGTTGGAGTCATCAATATAAATTCATGTTTAACTTAGTATATAAATAGATAGATGTCTATAGAATTGTTTATAGGTATGTGCGAGTATATATGGATAATTATACATGCATATATTTTCTTGCTCTATCATCCGGGAGGGCCCAGAAACAATTGATATTTCCAGTAACATTTAGCATATCTAGTGTCCAGATCTTGGTTTCTTTTTATTTATTTACTTATTTATATAAATAATTGATTTTACTCCCCTCCAACCCGTTTGCCCCCCCCCCGCACTCCCCCTTCCCTTCCCACAACCACTGATTTGCCTTTTGGGGGACAAGGGGTTCTAAGTCTGTTGTTTGATAAAATTCATTATTTTTCAGTATTTTTGTTTAATTTAGTTCATTTGTTTGCTTGCTGTCTGTAGTCTCCTCATATGAGTGGTATCATGCAATGTCTGTCCTCCTTCTGGCTTACATATCTTGGTTTCTAATACCATTTTTCAATAAAAGATATCAGGGCTCCTTGGAGAAATGACTAATTCTAGAACTGGGGCAGGATATATTCAAGATGACTTGGGGGCTTCCCTAATGTCACAATGGAGGGAACTGCTCAAAAAAAGAGGCGGTGGGTGGGCAAGTATGTCACAAGGAGCCCCTGAAATAAATAACACCCAGTAGCTAAAGCTGGAACTATCTGAGGAAAATAATCCAGTCATATTGGATATAATTCAAAGTATAAGGTAAATATCAATTCATATTAATATCAAAAAATGAATTAGTGAACAAATATGGAGTGAGAGGAGAAAAATCTCCTGTGCCAAAGGATTCCAAATAGTTTCTGTGGATATTTTACCTTTAGTGAGATGGAGTATAACCCTGTGTCAGCTATGCATAATGACTTCTTTCCAAAGAACACAATATAGAATAGTGGCAAAAATGTTTAATTTTATAGTGGAGAAATTTGATAAACACTATCTCAGTCAGGTGGTGGAAGTCAACATCATCAGTGAAAAGTCATGTTAATATTATGTCCCCTTGAAATGATTTGATTACAATTGTATTTTGTCTTTGCAGTCATCTTCACCCAAATGCATCCAGTTTAATTATGAAAAAAAATCAGAAAAATCCCAAATGAGGAACATTCAATAAAATACCTAAGCAGTACTTTTCAAAACTGTCAGGGTTATCAAAAACATGGAAAGTTTGAGAAGCTGTCACAGCCAAATTGAGCCTAAGAATACATGAGTAAATGTAATCTAGTGCCCTGGATGAGATCTTGGGACAGTTTTTAAAAGGACATTAGGTAAAAACTAAAAAAGTCTCATTGAACTATGAACTATCATTAATAATGTTTCAGTATTTGTTCATTAATTGTAGCAAAAACACTATCCTAATGTAGGACATTAATAGGGGAAACTGGGTGTGAAGTATATGGAAATTTTTTGTACTTTGCAATTTTTCAGTACATTTAAAACTGTTCTGAAATGTTTAAAAAATCAGGATTAGTTTAGACAATGAATGCATTTATATGCTTATATAGAGAGAGAAAGGTTAAATCATCTAAGTAAATGCAAATCTGCCTTTGTTATGTATTTAGTTGATTTCCTGTTTATTCTCTTACATACATTTTTGAATGTGTACAAAGTATTACATAAACATTAACAATTTAATATCATGTATTAAATATTGTACTCAGAGTATTATACAAATATCTTGATTGAAAGCTTTCTTTGGATTGAGATTTAAGTAGCATTAATTGAGGGTTTATTATTTACCAGCATCTTTAATAATAAGCACTTTCTCAAAATAATTTATATACATATACACATACTACATATAAATATGCATATGTATGTATTTATTTTTGCATATGTGTATTATACATGTAAAATTTGTTAAAATCTTATTCAAAGCACATTTGATATAAAGTTCTCTTTAGGGACTCACAATTATAATAAAAGTACCCAAAATGATCTTTTACATTTAACAATTCTAATTTTGTTGATGAATGTATGTATTCATATAGATGTATATTTATGGATAAGATGGAATAATTACTTTTACAAATGGCTAAACCCTTACATATGATACTCATTAAGGATTCAAAATCTCTAGGCAATTATTGCCATGCTACAAAACCTTTTCCATAAACCATGTTCAGTAACTAATATTTCATATGTCATTTCACTTGTTCTTTGGTACTAGATTACTCAGATAATAGAGCAAACACCATTTCTATCTCCATCTGATCAACATGACAATTTATCTGGAGAAATGTAAAAAAAAAGGAACATTTTGTTAGCCATACGTTATTAGAGTTGTGTAATACTTGTTTAAAACTGCTCAAAGCCAATTACTTGTTTCTGCTTCATTGCTAAAGGCATGGCAAGCAGAAATATAATTTTGTTTTCAGACAATGAAAGCTTTTGCTTTGTAAAGAATTACTGTTTTCTGGTTTAAGACAAAGGACTTCAAGAGCACCTTTTCTTTAATGCAAATCACCTTTTCAAGTAAATGTCTCTCAGGTTGATAACTCTTAAATCACCATCATTAATTGATCAGGATAAGGGATATTTTACTTTACATGGTCAAAGACAATTGAAATTATACCTTCCTCCAAGGACATCTAGAGAATGGTGTCTTAAGGAAACATCTGACATGTTGGTAATTATCTTTCAGAATACATAAAAGGAACATGAAAACAATTTGAAAACATTACAAGTAGAAAGATTTCTACATTTTCTGAGTCTTCTTTTTTGGAAGAAAGTAAATATGCCTATGTATTTTCATGAAAATAATAACAGACATGATGTAAATTTATTCTAGACTTAGAAAACTGATAGGTGTAACATATTAATATACAAATGAAAAGAAAAGGAATTACTTGGCTCTTAAATTAAGCATAAAATTTCAATTGGAAAGATGAATTTGTTTAGCATGTGTGTATATGAATTTTATCTACATATGAAGTATTTTGTTGAATCAAATATTTTCTCACTGCTTTGTTAAGCAGTGGAATATGAACATATCTTTCTTAGTGATTTACTTTTCCTAAAGTAAGTCATTGTAATGTATGTGTGTTTATATACATTTGCTTATTTGTTCTTAACCTATATCATATTCCACCAAATTTTTGAGCATCTCTCATAGGAATTGCAGTAATATTTCATGCATGGGTTGAATTTTGTTCTCCTTGGCATCCTTACTTTTGTTTGTTTATTTTTATAGGAAAGGTGCAGGCAGGAATGAATACAAGTAGGCATGCAGGCAAGGAGAGAGAGGAGGAAGTTATTTTCAGTTTGTTTTAATTTAGTCATTCACATTGGTTGCTCCTCTAGGACCTGAGACATGAATCCAGGTCCTTGGGATATACATGGACTGCATCCTTTAGAGGTGATGGACCTAACCACTACTCCACCAAGGTGTACCTGAAGTCCTTACTTTTGAAACCTATGTTCTGTATCTCTTCAGACTAATTCCTCCCCAGACCATATCTATAACCATTTGTTTTGTAGCTGAATTTCCCTCTCATACCAAGACAACGTTGCTACCTCTTCATGTGCCATCTCCTATTTTCTATGTCTTACATCTTTTCCTTATTTTACTTTATCTTTTTTTTTTTTTTTCCTGGAGACATATTCCATGAACTAAAAGGTCTCTGGGAAGTAAAACAAAATGAGGTATTTACATGTAGTTATCCATTTCTATAGTAATCTTTGGACTTGGGCTTTAGTGTCTCGGTTAATAAACTACCTTCAAAATTTAAAGGTTTTTTTTTAATCTCTTTTTCCTTCTGTATTTTGGTGTAGCTTTAGAAAAAAAGTATGTCATTTCGATGTCCACTCTTTTTTTTCATTATGTGGTAGTAATTTTTTTATAATTTATTTCAGCTCTCCAAATTCAATATTTTCAAGAACTCTTTTTCTCTGCTCATTGTTCTTTTTATACCATTCTGTTCTTGTTTAATAGATGCAAGAACTTCCCTTACTTCTCTGACTGCATTGATGATTTTACTTTGATGTTATCTTCTGCCAGTTTCCTCATACTATATCAGTTTTCTTTGCTTTTTACTTTTGAAATTAGAAAATATAAATTAATATTTTATGTTGTATTTCCTTTTATGTTTTTATTTACTTACATTAAAGGCATTTACCACTTCTTCGATGTGTCTCGGTTCTTCGTTTATATTTAAACTTTTGATACTAAAAATATATTGAAGTTTTGATGTGTTGTAAAAAGGCAGTTTTCCCATAAGTTTATCTGACAGTGAGGAGGAATTTTAGCGAGGATAACCCCCAGTAAAGTACCTGTAGCAGTTTTCTTTGGACTGATTAGTAGCATATTCAGTGAAAACATCTATCAGTTTATATAACTTTTATGCTTAAAATGCTTCAGTGTTGCATAATACACAGAATGAAATCCAAACTTTACATCAGACCATTAAAGCCCTTTGTGATGCAATTTCTGCCTATCTCTTAAATTACATTTTATGTCAATCATCAGTCTATACTTTCGTGCTGCTGTCTTCCTTCAGGTCCTTGAACAAGTCACATTTTATTATCCACAGAGACTTTTAACATTTCCTCTACAAGGAGCTCTTTTCTCCCAAATGAATATGTACATCTATCCTTGCATTTTTTTTCCCTCAGAAATAACCATTGCCTTTTCACAGAGGCTTTTCCTAGCCAACCTACAAAAGACTGTCTTCACTATTATCTAGCAGAGTACCACATTTATTCCCTTTTTAGTATTTATCATGAATTGCAATTGTAATATATGTTTACTTTTTATTTGTTTATCCTTGCCATCCTCACTAGAATGTGGGCCCTTAAGGCGAGAGAAGTTGTCTACCTTGTTTACTACTGTATCCTAATAGCACCATGCCATTCATAAAGAAGGTTTTCAAATATCTGTTCATTAAAAAAGGCACAGCCGCTTACCTATTATAAAGGTAAACCTTGGATATCTGGCCATTTTTCTGTACATTTATCTATGGATCATTCATTTATTGAGAGCATACTAAGAGGTACCTAATGCATGATTATGCTAAAAACTGAAGATACAGAAATTTTTAAAGAATAAGTTATTTTCCTGTAGGAACTTGCAATAATTGGGAAGAAAAAGTACAGGAAGAGAATTTTTATAGAGTATATATTACAGTGGAGATCTATAGAAGACAGAATGGAGCTACAGAGGAAATATCAAATAATTCTGCTAGTAGAAAAGCCAAACTATCACTAAACATTTGAAACCCACACAGGATGTTAATTGGACTAGGAGTGAGAACTGGAGAGTGAATTTTGGTCTGAGAGAAGGGGCAGTGAAAAGACAAAGAGAAGTGAAAAGATTTTTATATCTGTTACATTTTAATTTACTTCTGTTAAAGGCATTCACCATACATATTATTGTGGTCTTGGCTTTAGGTTCACATTTAAGCTTCACATATTAAAAATTAAAGTTTATATGTTTGTAAGTGTGATTATTATGCATACTTTTTAAGACAAAGCCACATGTAGAACTTGGTTCTCTTTCCTCTACATTTCTATCTTGTCTTTTATAGAGGTCCCACATGAACCAAACCCAACCCACAGCCAACTTAATATCTGAACACAACCACATGAGACACCAGCTGAAACTACTCCTAATTCTAAATGCATAAGAAAATGAACTGGTTTTAGTTTTAAATCACTAAGTATAGGGGGTGTTTTAAAACATTAAAAGATAACAAAAACACTCATAAGTAGTTAGAATACCTTTAGTCCAGGTAATAAGCATGTAAGTGTCCTTATATGGTACAATGGAGGATAAGATCATTGGCAATAAGGAGATCGGAAAATACCATTCATTAGAATAATTATACACACACTCACAAACACATATATACATTAAATATATATGCATATATACATATATTGAATGGAGAATTTTATGAAATATATGTAATTGAAGTGCATATGTGTGTGTAGTTCAGAGTTATATTAAGTATAATGATGACCAGAGTTATAGTTAGGAAGAAACTAAAATCTTCCAGAAATGAAGGAGAAAGTTCAAAAGTTTATATCAGCAACATGAAAGGGTAAGATTCAATATAGGCTGATGTTATAAGCTTCATAAGTGAGAGTTTTTGAAGATAAGGAAGATGGACTATTCTAGAAGTAACATTGGGTAATGAGAAAGACTCTTACTTCACTTACAGAGAAGATACGAGGTCTGTGGAAAGCAGCAATAACCACTCAGGAGAGCTTCATAGGAAGCAGCAGCATCAGAGAACTTCTTTGAAGATAAAGAAAACATAGTGATACTAGGTTGAGGATACAAAGAATTTTGGTGCTGATGGTGCATCAAGAATTCCGGAAGATATAATGATAGGAACAAAATAGGTAATGTGTAGAGCTATATAGAGAAAAGACTGTGAGACATAGGTGATGAAATGGTCACCCTTTTTTCCTGGTGACTGGCAAAGTTAGTAACAAATTGATACTACTACTGATATACTACAAATCATTCATCGATATGTTCTTATGTTTCTGTTTTCATTAATGTAAAGAATACATCTATCAAGATGGGAAAGAGATATCTTTTCGAATTAGTGTTATTGATTCCTTTGGATATACTCTTAGAAGTAGAGTTGCTGGGTCATATGGTAGTTCTTTTTTTTAAATTGTTGCAGAACCCCGATGCAGTTCTCTGTAGTGATCATACCAATTTACAACCCCACCAATAGTGCATATGGGTTTTCTTTTCTTCATATCCTCACCAGTATTTCTTATCTCTTGTCTTTTTTAATGTGTAGCCATTCTGACAGGCTCATGGTGATATCTCATTGTAATTTTAACTTGCAATTCCCTAATGCCTAGTGACATTAAGCATCTTTTCGCTACCTGTTGGCCTTTCATGTATCTTCTTTGGAAAAAATATCTATTTGGCGCCTTTGTCTACTTTTAAATTCAGTTATTTAGGGGATTTTCACTGTTGATTTATATGAGTTGTCTATATATTTTGGTCATTAACCCCTTATTAGAATATATAGATTGCAATTTTTTCTCATTTTGCAAGTTGTCTTTTTTCTTTGTTGATAGTTTCTTTTGCTGCGCAGACACTTTTTAGTTTGATGTAGTCCCACTTGTTCACTTTTTTTATTTCGTTGCTTGTACTTTAAGTGTCATACACAAGAAATGGTTACCAAGACTATGTCAAGGTGATTTATTTCTATGTTTTCTTCTAGGAGTTTCATGGCTTTGGGTCTTACATTTAAGACTTTAATTAATTGTTGTTATTTTTACCATGTAACAAGACTTTAATATAGGGATGCACCCTTGTAGTTCAGGTGGTGGAGACACGCATGCAGACTATTTAAAGCCCAAGGATCTGGGTTGCTGACCTAGGGCCAGGGTGAAAAACCAAAACAAATATTTGTATCCCTCCCTCCCTACTTCCCTTTCATGCTGCTGCTGCTTTTCCCTTCCTTCGTGTCTTTTTTTTTTTTCAATAAAAGACATAATAAATTATTCATATCACAAATACTATTCTAAATATGTAAGGCTATTGAGATGAACAGTAGTTAAATATAGTCTTCTGAGTGAGTTTACTAATACCACAATATGATATCAATGTGTTCTCTAGATTGATTCATAAGCATAATCCTCTTATTGTTTAAAGCATATCTACCCTTTTATGGTAGGTGGAAAGACATCAAGGAAGTTGAATGGTGAAGTGTTTTTAGCAATGTAAAATGCTACTGAAAGGATGAAGAAAATGAGGACCCAAAATTGGCCATTGACCTTAGCAAAGTGTAAGTCACTGGTGATGTTACCAAAAGAGACTTCTGAAAAGAAATGGAGATGAATACATTACTAAATGAGTTCCAGGGAGAAAGTGGAGAGAAAACAAAGACATAGTGAATATATTCAATCCCTTACCTTATGTCAGTAGATCAAACTTTACAAAGAGTAAATAATTTCTTCATATCCTGAAATATTTTAAGGATTCTTGCCAGCAATATATTTAGAATTGGTCTGGTTAAACTTTATTTTCAAATGGAGAATTTGAAGTCCAGAATAAATTTATATTTACCTTTTATTTCTAGTTTAAATCATATTCCCTGTGGTTGACTTTAGTCTTTTCTTCCTTTGTGTTACCTTATCACTTCATACAGATAATATCTCTGACCTTTTCTGTAGATTGCAGTCATCCTTGATTCCAATGTGTGGGACATAGTTTCACCACCACCCACCTTGGTTACATAACCGGCATTCACTAACTCTACTCATATAGCTGTAAACTCATATGTAAGTCCAACTTGAGATTCAAACATGTCTTGATTTGGTTGGAATGCCAAAGTAGAGACTTTAGATGATTTACATGGATTATTTGTTGGTCTGTTTTTTTTTGCTGACATAAAAGGAAGTTGTCTACCATAGATTTAAAAAAAAGAAATTGAACAATAGTAGGTGAAAACAATGTATATTTCCCAGATTCATAGAAATATACTTGGTTGATAAACCTTTTGGAGAAAGATGTTTCTGGCAGAAGCTAAAGGAGAAACTTGCATAAAGTACAATAAGGGGCTCAGGATGAAGTCAAACTGACCCAGAATGCAAAATGAGTTATTACTTTCCAATTCTATATGAAACAGTTTCACTGTAGGACCCTGAGTACTCTTAGGCAGCAAAGATGATGCCAAATAGAGCACTGCTGACTGGTAATGAAATGCTGACTCTTGTGATATAGTAAATAGGTATTAGACACAGGAGTGCGTAATATGTATACAAAGGAGCGGGGTCACTTGGAACTATTATTTAATTTGTGATTCTATATAATAAAATCTCTCCCAAATAATTTGTCTTTTATCTTGAAGGAACATAGGTGGGAACAAGAAAAATAAAAACTGGAGTTATTATTCTTATTGTAATCTTATTAATATCATATGCTTACAGGAAGGTACAGGAAATGTGTATGTTTGTCCACCTATGGTGGTTTTTTTTAATTATATTGCTCTAATTCACCTGAGTTAATGACACACCCCTCAAAAAGCCCACTGAACCTTGCCTGAAGCACAAAATGTTGTTTATACTAATAAAATTGAGTGAAAGAAATTCTACAAATATCTAAAGAACCATGAAATCATGCAAAATAAACAGTGGAGTCATTAGCAATAAATAAATTATACTCAACAATATAAAGAGTTTTTTTTTCTTTTGGCAGATTATAAAATTAGTGTAAGAGGGGAAGACTATGGATAATAAATGTCACATTTCACTAAGGTGTTTGATATAGTGGTTCAAATATATACAAATGATCAAATATATTTTGATAAGAGCACAATAGAATGGACTGAAAACAAACTAAGGGATTGTAAATGTGGAAAAAGATAGATGAGAGTGGAACCTTTGTGGTACTGAAAATGACTCTTGGCTCTATTAAATGGATTTCTGACCATAATAGAGGGCAAATAGGGTTTGAATTAGATTGGCAGATTATATCAGTTTGGAAGGTGCTGTAAAACCAGTTTGGAGAGAGAAATGATGTAACTGGTTGTAAATAAGTCTGTGGGCAGAAAGAACAAATGAGATTCAATTTGTTTAAGAGCAAGCAGGAAAAAAAATCACTAAATAACTATAACAACACCATTTCTTGCTAATAAAAGTGATGGCATCACATTTTACAATATATAGCATGCCTAGTAAATGCTTATTTTTACGAGCTTATCGTGTAGCCAGCCAAGTGAACAGACTACTTTCTGAAATAAGGTTGATTATCCAAGGGAAGTCATGGAGCTCTCCTCGGACTAAACACCAGAGTCAGTGTATTTGGCAGATGGGCCAGCTGCATATCTTGCTTCTATCTCCATCTGGCTCCTTTTGATTCTTGGAGCCTTTTTTGCATGTTCGGTAACAGGCAACAAATATTTTTTGTTAGTATAGAACATGTCCATAATACTCTTGATATTTAGTCAGAGGCTACGTTCTAAGTTATAGCCCAATAAATATTCCATATACTGCCTTTTATATTTTTGTGGAAAATCTAGTTTCATAGAATAAATGTACAGCTGCCATCCATCGCATGTGTTCGTAAAGAAAAGAGAACTCCTGTTGGTAGTCATTTGGCCACAGGTGTTATAGATTAAGAACCTGCTGTTACTGGGAGATGCAAAATTTCCTCCAACAACTAAAACCATATCATTTGACTCTAGTTTTTAAAATTTAAATTCAAGAAAATAAAGTATTTTATCTACATCCAAAAAGCCAGTAATGAGTTATGTTGAAAGTTGTTAACTACTCAAGATGTGAATGCATTACTCTATGCATAGAAAATCGAATGAAAATAAATGAGGAAAATTTCTTATTCTGCAGTTAAAATATAATTTGTTTATTAACCGAAAAACACTGCTGTGTTAGCTTCTTTGTGGCCTTAGTAATTGTTCTATAACAGCAATTAGGACTCAGTATATTCCCTTATACCTAATATGTGGGCAATAAAAATATTATCAAAATGATTAAGAAAAAAAATCTCCTAATTACTTCCTTCTCTTTGTTAATATCAGTGGCTTTCAGGTCTTAGAATGCTAGATGAAGACAAAGAACAAAGGTTATGGAAATTCAAGGATAGGCTTCCCCAAGATGGCTAGAAGAGGGCTTGCTATGTCACCTTGGCATGTAAAATATTTTGCACTGTGGTTGATTGGATCCCTGATGGCATAAGAAAAACTTTTACTAGTCCTGTAATTACCTAAAAGAATGAAAATTGTGGTATTATCCAAATTTAGGGCTATCTCTAAAAATAACCTTTCTACAGGAAAAACCTATCTAGAAGGCAAGGCAAGCATGTAATTGCAGAGTAACTGATCTTTTCATTATATAAGTCCCTCTTTTTTCTCCCTCGCCCCATCTGATTCTTTAGCTCAGAGTAAAATCTCTATTTGTCCCATTTACGTTAGAATTTCATCATATAGGTGTAACTAAATGTATACTTTTCTCCTATTATTCTATCTGATGTTAATTTGATCACTCCACCAGCCCAAGAAGAACTCAGAGGGGTAGTGGGAAATTTCTCTCTACCCCACAAAATCCTTTAAAGGATAATAAATGCATTAAAGAATTCCTTGGGTGGTATTGGGTGGTAAAGAAGAAAGAGTGTTTCATTGATAAAAACAACTCATTTTATCATAAATATATAAGGCTATCAAGCACCCCAGACAAAGAAAAGCTTGTGAAATAAAAATTTGCTACTTTATAAGAGGGTAATTTTGATAAAATTGAATAACATTTACATTTGGTTTCCTAAATAAGAACGCATTTCATCATTATCAAAGGTTGTGGGATACTTGAGTATTCACAATTACCTTTGACATTCAATTAAATGGGTCAAGGGAAAACTCAGGGACCACATAAATGGGCAAATCAGTGTTGGAAAAGAATCTGGGTCAGTTAAGTAAAAAAATAAATAAATAAATAAAAAATCAACTTTTCTTTTAGGATATTCTGTTTTCTGACAAAACTATTTATCAAGATGAAATAAGGTTAAAATTGTCCCAGAACTTGCATTTGCGTTGTCTGTAAGTGATTAAAGACTATGAAGAATCTTGAAGAATTAGGCATTGAGTTTGAGATTTTGCAGATTTTCAGAGTAATTGTCATGAGTCCAACAGAAGAAAAAAATAAGGAAGAATGGCTGGAAGATACAACCTTCCTTGAACACTCAAACACCTCGCACCACTGCCAAAAACATCAACCCTCGCTTGAAAGTTTTCCTTTATATGACCAGTCATACTTTTTCCATAAATGACGAGAGAATGAGTTATTTTTTATAGAGATTTTTACCTTGTTGAACTACATAGTTGCCGATGTTTTAAAAGAATTGGGGTTGCAATTGTAGGGGTGCAGGGAAATTTTCCTTATCCTAGAAAGGTTGTTCTCTAGCTGGTGGAGCAAACAAATTAACATCAAACAGCTTTAGTGGGAGAAAAGATCAAATTCAGTGAAATATTTGGAGACTTTATATGGCTGTAAATTCTAACATAAATGGGACAAACCAAAAACCTTACATCCTTTGCTCAGAAATAGGAAAGGGGTCTGGGGTGTCTAGTTAATAGAAGGGGTTCCTCTCATGAGGGGATGACTTCATGTGATAGGAGGGATTTGAAAATGTACAGAGGTGATGTGGCAAGGAGGAGGGACTTGACACTTGTACCATACTATAGGCAAGGTAACCAATGGAATCCTTTGTAACCATTTATGGAAAAAGCGTTGTGTCACACTAACTGGAAGGTATTAAAGATGGAGCCTCAGCACAGTTGGGGCTCAGTCTTTCGATGAATCTCTTGAGGACTGACCTTTAGCCCACGTGCCAAGATGACGCATCAAATTGGAAAAAGCCTGCTCTGGGCATCTTGGAAAAAATTTGCCACAACATTTTGGGAAAACTGATTCTATATAATGAAGGGAGGGTACCCAAAAATATAAATCTTTGGCATAAATTTATTTGGAACTGGTTATTTTTTAAAAAGCAGAACAGAGCAAAAACTCTTGACAAAAAGGAGAAGCTCTTAAAACCCCCCACTAGTGGTTAACCCTTTGTAAGAGACATTTACATGTATCAGGGAAATCTCCATTTGTAAGGGTGTCTCTCTCAGTACCAGGAACTAAGACTACTTTTCTAGAAACTCTTACTAACATAGAGGGCTTAAACTAAAATCTGCATAACAATCATTCTCTTGTTTACTGTGATCTTCCCACATCCCCCACATATCCCAATTTATTTTGTGTTTACTTTAAGATGATTTTTTAAGGCAGTTCATGGGCCTTTGGGGAAATTATTCAGTTTTTCTGGGTCTTTCCTAAGTATACAGGAGGTACACATGCTATTAAACTTGTGTTTGTTTTTCTCCATCAATCTGTTTTTTTATTATAGGGCGTTCTCAACCAAGAATCTAGAGAAGTAGAGGGACAATAAAAATTAAATTTCTTTCTCTAAAACAACTTAATATGAAAAAAATTAAATAAAATTTAAGAATGATATTAAAAGGAAAAATTTTAAATGCATTATAGTAGTAGCTCTGTAGGGGGAAATGCAGGGCCCAAAGCAGCATCTCTAGGTTTTCTTTTTAGACCAAGACCTTCCAGACCAATAAAGATCATGGGGGACCTTGGAATGCCCTGAGCCACAGCTGACAGACCGGCTCCTGGGTACTAGAAACCAAAGTTCATCTCATTAACCCTCTGGAAAAGTTCCTGTAATCCCTTAATCAACCTGATATATTTCCCAATTCAACTAGAAGCTGGACCACCAGAATGCCTGAGGCTACTTTACAGACTTGGAGAACTGCCAGGAAAATCCCCTCTTTCTGCTTTGAACTTCCTTCCTATTTACTTGCTAATTACAGGCAATGGAAAGGTATTCCACCGGAAAGCCTCCTCCCAAGAGAATAAATCTGGCCAACTCCCAGCCTGGAGTGCAGTGCTTTCTGCCCACAGGGGAGCGCTACTCTCCTGCTCTCACCTTATTTCTGCTCCATTTTCTCTAATAAACTTATGAAACTGCCCTTTAACACTGAAGAATTCTTTCTTGAACCGTTTGCTGCTGATCCCCAGCAGCCCCCCAGCCCCCCAGCAGCTCCATAACTATTGCTGATCCCCTCTTGTAAAAATCAGTGTGAAGCATGCTGTGGAGACTGCAAAATAGGTAAGCCATGCTCAGATTCTCATGAAGTAAGCATATAATGGTAGGCAATGACATGCAAAACTAACTTTACATAAACAGAAGACTATAAAGTACAAAGAAAATATAGCAGCAAAATAGTAATTAGTTTGAGTGATTAAACAGTTTCAAAATAATCCCAGCCTTGTATACAAAGTAGGAATTTCTTTAAATTACAACCCATAACATTTAAGGGACGAAACAAGTCATCCCACCACAGGCAGTTTCCCAAACAAGATTGTTAGTATCACATTTTATATTTTTTTAAATAGTTTTTTCCCAGCTTAACTTTTGCTCTTAAAAGATGAAATAAAAAGGCAGGATAGTATTCCTTCAAAGATCAAGAACATATTCCAAATTCCTCTATTTCATTTGTGACATTTCCAGAGTTACTCATCACCATCTACAATGGAATGCTGAAAATTAACAATGAGTGTATCTTTGGGGGAATTTTACTAATACTGTTAGTGGGCCGGCAATAGGAAAGCCTAATAGTAGAATGGAAAACACTCCATGAAGTCATCCTCAGAACCTAATGGTGTCCCTGAGGCTTAGGCCACTGAACAGTCATTCAAAACTAGTAGTTCTAGACAACAGAACAGAAAAATGCCTTGGAGTAAAGACAGTCTTCGACCAGGCTAAGTAGTCCTGACTCACCTCAGTCTGGGTAGGCACAGCAGCTAGAACTAACATAAAGGTGACTTTGAACCAACATTTTCAAACAGGTGCAAGTGTGATCAGGCATGAGGAAGGCCGACACCTACACGGTGGACTTGGAGTCTTCCCCAGCAGCCTGCTGACCCATTTCTTCAGCTGAACCCTAGTAAAACTACCTGAGTGAGCAGTTTTATCATGCTGTCTCATGACTTGTTACAAGGATTAAGGCTTTCCTAGTTAAAGAAACTTTGGTCTGTGTCATTTGACTGAAGATCACCAAGGGAATGGACCCATTGTGTGTGATGACATTATTTGCCAAAACATAGATCTTCTATCTCAGGTGTGGAAGATGTTACTGAGCTCTTATTCTTGGAGCAGTCTTTTTTTCTGCTGGGTCCATTCTACTTCCACTTCATCTTTCTTAGAACCTACTTGCCATATCAATTTCCTTGAGATCTCATTTTCCTGAAGTGATGGACTGTCCTATTGATCACTTTTATTAAATCATTTATCATTTCCTTTTACTATGGATATCATAAGAATTCATTCTTCATTCTACATAAGTGTATCTAAGTGTATCGAGTGCCTTGTATGCACTGGACAATATTCTTTGAGAAGTACAGTGGTGAAAGCAACCAACCCAATTACTACCTTTCCAGAATTCACATTCTAAGCAGGAGACTGACAATAGACCAAGATACAGAAAAATCAATAGTTGAATACAATTTCAAGTGGTAATGAGTATGAATTAAAACATAACAAGGGAAGGTTAGAGAGAAGAAAAACATTACTAATTTTGATAGTATGCTATAAGGGCACAGGGAAAATTCCCCCAGCCTTCTTAAATTCTTCTCAGACTAGTCAAACAGATAAATTTACATCAGACATGCTAGTAGACGATAAAGAAGTTAATGACATGGAGAATATATGCGGCTATAAATTTTAAGGTAAATGGGATGGACTGAAACTTTAAATCCTGAGCTAGAGTCAGATAGGGCCTGGGGTGTCAAGGAAAGAGAAAGAGGTCTCACTTGCTAAGCTGCGGGTGACTTCTTGTGTCTAAACATTATCTCTGGATTTTGTCCTGCCTTAAAAAAAGAGCCAAGGAGACGTGGTCCTTGGCTACTACTGCTTTCCTACTAGTAAAAAGGCTGTTTTTGCAGATGACCCTATACCTAAGTAATCTTTATGCTTGAAGGTAGTGGTAACAGCGTCTCTTGGGACCTGGAGCCTTGATTGACCTTTTGTTCCTCATACACACAAAGAAACACACTGGAAAAAGTCTGCTCTGGACGTCTTGGGTGGAAACTATCTGAACATTTTGGAGGAGGCCAAACCCGACAATGCTCAGAAAGGGCTGCTTAGAGGAGACAACTTGAGACTGGAATGAGGTGAGGGAGTAGCTCTGTGGCAGTTTGGAGAGAAAACATTCCCTGGGAAGCAAATACAAGGCCCTGTTAGGGATAAATCTTCGGCTTGCACAAGGAGCAACAATGTCGGGGCAGCTAAAGTGCAGAGAGAGCAGCAGATAGGGCAGAGAATTGGTCAAAGATCTCCTTAGCT
>RJWH01009871.1:0-19948 GCA_004363575.1 Solenodon paradoxus
AGAAAGAAAGAAAGAAAGAAAGAAAGAAAGAAAGAAAGAAAGAAAGAAAGAAAGAAAGAAAGAAAGAAAGAAAGAAAGAAAGAAAGAAAGAAAGAAAGAGAAAGAAGGAAGGAAGGAAGGAAGGAAGGAAAGAAAGAAAGAAAAGAAAGAAAGAAAGAAAGAAAGAAAGAAAGAAAGAAACCCTGTCATGTATGTTACACATTCAGCAACCTAATGAGCCAGAGGGAGATAAGAAACCAGCTTCCAGCTCAGAATAGCAGTTAAGAAGCCCCAAAAAAACTTAATAAAAAGTCTGACTCAGGAGGATGGTGCATCAGCTTGGCTGTTGCTGACTATTTATCCACTCAGTCCTGTCTGAGTGTTTTCCATTAGCCAATAAATCTTCCCCTTGCTTCTACCACCTGATGTCTCCTGTCTGACTTTTTTTTTTTTTTTTTTTAAGGTGCAGGTAGGATGAAAATGAATTGGCAGGCAGACAGGAAGACAGAGGAAAAAGAAGCACTTTATTTTTCATGTAGTTGTGCATCTTGGTTATGTATCTCCCCAGCTCAGGACGTGAACCTGGGTCCTTGGGATGTATCTGGTCTGAGCTTTGGCTGGAGCCAGTTGGCCAGCCACTACTCCACCAGGGTGCGCCTCCCATTTGCATTCTTTCCTACAGGTGAAATGAGAACCAAGGAGGAAACCTAACTCCAGCAACACAGAACACATGTTTAGTGTACTGTTCTTGGTGCCAAACACCATCCTGAGGAGGCCAAGAAATCAAAGTACCAGCCCTGTCCTTGGAAACTCACCTTCTAGTGGGGAGGACAAAACAGAAGTTCTTTCCATTTCTGTACTTCAATTCTCCTGTGGTTCAGTGGTGCTAGAACTAGATATTTCTATGAATTTTTCTGAAATTGCCCAATGTGTGTGTTTTTTCCACTCCCACCAAGCAATTAACTCAATCCTGGCACTATTTAACCGAAGATGGAGTCAGATCCCATAAATCTAAGGTCTCACTCCTACAAGCCTGCTCCCCACACCCACACCCACTTAAGAGCTGAATCGCAAGTCCAGGTGTGATTCTGACCAACCAGATTATTGATCGGAGACTCCCACGACACTCTCCTTGGGTCAATTAATTTGCTAGAAGTTCACAAACTCTGGAAAACATTGGAACTTACTAGATCACCAGTTTACTCTAAAAGAGAATGACTAAGGATCAGACTGATAGAGGAGCCAGTGGAGGGCAAGGTGTGTAGGAAGGGACCCACAGCTTCCCTGCCCTCTGGGTGTGACATTCTCCTAGGACCTCTAAGGGTTCCCCAGCCTGAAAGCTTCTGGAACCCAATCCTTTGGGGTTTCATGCAGGCTTCATTATATAGGCCTGACTGATGAGATCATTGACCAATAGGGTATTTGAACTCAGTCTCCAGTCTGCCCACCCAGGAATATGGGGGAAAGATTGAAAGTTTCAACCTTCTAGTCATTTGGTTGGTTCTCTAGGAACCAGCCTCCTTCCTTAGAATACCAGGAGGCTTTTTGAAAATCACCTCATAAAGTAACAAAACATCTTTATAGTTGTCCTCACTTAGGAAAACAAAGGGTGTTAGCACCTCTGTGCCAGAAACAGGAGAGGAAGACCAAATAAATATTTATTATCACAGCTTCCTTCTAGGAAACAACCAGAGACATTTTAAGAGCCCCACCCCCACCCCCCACCCAGTGATTTTGGCAAACTGGTGTGTCTTCCCAACAGGATCAAGAAATGT
Organism: Solenodon paradoxus; assembly: GCA_004363575.1. NCBI lineage: Eukaryota > Metazoa > Chordata > Mammalia > Eulipotyphla > Solenodontidae > Solenodon > Solenodon paradoxus. The sequence goes on from RJWH01009871.1 coordinate 1,755, forward strand.
TAGGGACACTTGCTGGGACTTGAAGGAAAGGCCTTGGGGTCGAGGAGCCAGAGTTACAGGGCTACACACGTAAAAGCCTGGGGGGTGGGAATTTACAGAAGATGATTCCAGGGCCAGTAAATAAATAAATGTTTGTTTGTTTTGTACCTCCAGCCACTGATGAGGGATAGAACAGGAGAAGGGGCTAAGAGAGGAAAAGGGAGAAGGCAAGGAGCACGAAAAATGACGTAAGCAAATAACTGAATTCTTGCAATAAAACTCCCACCATAATGTGCAGCTGTCTACCTAGTCACTGAGAGTTAACACCTAATAGAGTGCAGTTATCTGCCTGACCTCTAAAGAGTTAGTGTTTAACCTAAACAGTTCTTAAAAGCCTGTCAATAATCCTCAGTTAGTTTTAACGGGATATTTCCTTAGCGATGGACGAGGGCGGGGAAGGGAGGCCCCGCAATCCCAGCAGCAGGGACCGCCCGCTAGTAACTCACGCCAAAACGACACAAAAAGAAAAATTCCATCACAAGTTTACAAAACCCCTGCTTTGCTAAACTTAAGCGCAGTCCATTGCCCAGAGAAGAAATTCTTCCCTCTCTGTCTTCCTGTCCTAATAAAAGTTGCCGTGCGTTGCTGCCAAGTTTTTCCTTGGAATTGTCTCCTGTACTGACTCCACGCCGCCTCCTACGTCCACTCTCAACATTACCACAAACCGATGTCGTCCGGAGAAGTCAAGGAACCAGTACCCTTCAGAGTATTGAAACGTGACCTACCAAGTCCTGAAAAGGTCTCTTATGCCAAGTTTTAACTTCAAAATTCATGTAAATTTCATATTCATCTGTTTGTTTTAGCATTTAAAGTATTTAAGTAATTGTCATGTGGTAAACTTGATACTTCAAGAAGATAACAGTAACTTTTGGCCTCATCTGTTCCTTCAGAGTTCACCACACACGCCACACACAGGAACACATATACACACACCCCCACACACACACCGCACACACCACACACAGGAACACATATACACACACCCCCACACACACACCGCACACACCACACACACCCACACCACCCACCACACACCCACACACACACCACACCCACCACACACACCCACACCACCCACCACACACCCACACACACACAACACACCCACCACACACACCCACACCACCCACCACGCACGCACACACACACATGCACACACACTCTCCTGAAGTATGAATCCTCTCATTTAAGAAGGTAAGAAGACATGAAAGTGAGTTTGAGTCTGATTGTGGAAGTCCTGAAGTAGCAAGTTAACAACTTTAGACTTTGTATTGGAAGTAATTTGCAAGTCACTGAAGTGTTTTGCTTGTTTTTCTTCCCTCTGTGCTGGATCTTGAACCCAGTCCTTGGACATTATATTACACGCACCTTTGCTGCTGAGCCACCAGGGTGTGCCTAAAATGTTTTGAACAGAAGAATGAAATTACAAAAGCAATGTCTTGGAAATATGAAGGAAGGTTTGGAGTGGAGAGAGAGCAGAAACAAGCAAACAGTAAACTGGGCGATGCAGTAGAGACTTGGACCTCAGAGGGGCAAATTCTAGGCTATGAACCTGATCATGTCTCCATCCTCCCTCACCAATCGCCTCACCCCTGGCTTTTAGAGAGTGACACTCCTGTGAATATTAATATCCGATGACTTTATATTTATTTATTTCATTTAGTTGTTCATCATGGTTGTTCCACTGGCCCCAGGATACGAACCTGAGACCTAGGGATGTATGTGGACGGTGCCCAACCACTACTCCACCAAGGGCATGACTCTTCTTGACATTCATTCATTCATTCATTCATTCAAAAAATATTAATGGAGCATCAATTCAGAAACTCAATTAGTAAACTCAGAAAATGTCAGGATCACTATAAATGCTCAATCCTAAATTTATGTTCATGACAATGAATTTATTTATAAAGGAACCATTTCTAGCGATCATATGCTAATTGACCTCTTTCTATTTGGGAAACCACCATGATTTAGAAGAGGGAAACAGGGATTGGAGTGAGGCCTATTACCAAGACACAGAACAAGTCCCTCTTCATGTGGCTACTTCCTCACTGCTAGCAAGGCAGAATTCTTATGGATTAGTCTGCAAAATGGAGTTCTCCATGACATAATCACAGGGGCGACATCCCAGTGGTTAGAAGCAAGTCACAGTTCCTGCCTGCACTCAGAAGAAAGGGATTATACAAAGGTAACACCAGGAGGTGAAATCACTGGGGGCCACCTTGGGATCTGTCTACCATACTCAGCCTCAGAACCAATACTGTACTTGCAGAGGGAAATCCCACATTCAGCTAAGCGATTTGGAGACTATCATGCTCACTTGGACAGCGCAGACTGTCCCCAGCCAGCAGTGGCTCCTGGCACCACCCTCCCCTCTACAGCTTCGGCCAGTCCCCTGGGGGAGCCCAAGCCTTGAGTACAGGATGGTCACTCAAGTTACTGAGAATGACACCCCTATCACCAGGTGAGGTAACTAGCCTTATCTTGTCTTCAGTGACCGCATCCTGGCCCCTATCTTTGTCCTCCCAAATATGAAGCGCTTTAGCTGTATCTGGTGGAACCACCTTGTGTCTTCGGACAACAGGACCCTTCAGGGATCCTCAAAGCATGAGTAGTGTTCCACATGTCAGCCTGAGTTGGGCTTTAATGTGTCTCAAGACAGGTGATCAAAGCCAGGAGCTAGACATGATTTCGGGGATGGTGAAATCAGGGGACTGCTTCCAGTGAACCTCATTCCCACTGTCCACCCTTTTCCTTTCCCCACTGGGCACATCCAGATTTATTTAGTCCTCACTGGGAGACTCAAGGGAGGCAGCAAGACAGGGCCTGTGCCTAGGAGCTTGGGAAACCTGTCTTGCAAGTCCCGCTGAGAATTGTCCCCTGGAGAGGAGTTGTCTGCTGTGTATTTATAACCAGGCTGGGGAGGCCAGAGCCCAAGTCAGCCATCTCTAACTCTTGAAGGATCCTAATTCTAAGGTTATGAAGACTCTTCCTGACTGGAAAATACTGGGAAATGAAGTAACAAGCTCAATGTCACTGGTGAGGAGCAGATTAGACAGCACACGTGGAAGAATTCTGGAAGGTTATCAAGTGTGTACCACCCACCCCACAGTTAGACAAACTTGGCCCGGCTGTGGAGAGAGAAAACAAGAACAGCACATGTTTATTTCATGAAGGAAGAAAGCAAAGAAGGCTGGCAGGAGGAAGTCCACCCCAGATGCGACATTTGGAGGACGCGCACTTCCAGGGCAAGGGAAGAAAGAGTATCAGGACTCCCAAATGTCACTCAGTCGAAATCTTCAAATGTGAAAGCCCCTTTAAGAGGTAATGATGAATGCTGCAGATGAGGAAACCTGAGGAGATGAGGATGATCACGAAGGACACGGTGATGAGGGTGTAAATGAACACTTGCTTCTCAGTGGTGCCCTGATCTGCAGACACAGGGTCCAGGGCAGTAATCGTACTGCAGAGAACATTGGATTTGCTCACCAAAGGCAGCTGATTGCATCTGAGAAGGGAGAGAAACACACACTGGGCATTGCCCTGTGTGGAGGAAGTACGGAGGACAAGGACAAGAGGATCTTCCTCTGGTGGAAGTTCCCAACAGACTTCTTCAGAGAAGGGACATGCTCCTGGGTCCCCGCCATGGAGTTCTCCTCCACTTCTCCTGCCACCGACTCCACTCACTTTCCTTGGCTGCATTTTCTGAGTCTGATCCAGGAAGAATTCCATGGAGAAAAGGAGGATCAGGAAGATGAGGAAAAATGAGGACCAGATTCCCTCTAGGAGACTGTTAAAACTTTCTTCAAAACACTCAAGCAAACAAGGGTGGTGATGTTGCCTTGGCACCAGAAATCATGGTGTGGGGGATCCAGGGCATACGGACCACAGACACCACCTCTCAGGTCACGGTGATCGACCAAACCACAGCCATTACCCCATGTGCTCGGAGTTGTTTCCAGCCAGAGATCAGTCCAGTCACCACTGCTGCAGCCATCTCCTCAGACTCTCAGGAGATGATGGACTCTGAGACCAGAACTCGGACAGAGCCTCAGGAACGGCAGGGAAGGAAAGAGAAGAACACAGCCTCAGAACGTGAAAACAGGTGCCAACATTCCCAAGCACACTGAGAAGCCTGTTCAAGTTGTTGACCCAGCACCTCCTCCTGTATGTTCATAGCTGACCTCAACAAGCAGGGTTTGCACTCCCACCCTGGGGTGATTCCCCTTTGAGGGCTCAGCCTGTTACAACACTGTGCACCTCGGCGCATGTCCATCTGTATAGGACATGTGTGCATCTTTCCTAGTAGATGATAAAGGCCAGGATCAACTTTATTCACATTACAACACAATATCATCCAGCATAGACCACTAAATATAATAGGGACCTAATTGGACAGGAGGGAAGGAAGGAAGGGAGGGAGGGAGCGAGGGAAAGATGGGAAGGGAGGAAGGAAGTTAACAATTCTGGCTGTCTCTGGGTATTCCAGAAGCCCTCTGGCAATAGAGAGGAGTAGAACATTTCTTTTCCTTCTTGCACATGACTTCTATTCCATCCACAAACTCTTTGCCGTGCTTTATTGATAGTAATACTAAAACACTGACCAGTATTTACGGTCGATATGTGTTAAGCCCTGTACTGTTAGTTTAGATATATTACCTTTACAGAAGGGTAAAGCATTTCCATTCTTTTGATTAGGTTTGTTAGCTTACTATTGTAAGTTTAATTAGGCAATTGTCCTCTCGAATTTGTTCAGAGTACTAGAGTTGACCTCCTCTAAGCCAGGACGCCCTACCAAACTCAAAGGAGCCATGAAATCTACTAGGGGACTCACAGACCCAATTCTCTCCTCTGCACCACCAGATTTGGTCTGCTTCTGGGAAAATAAAGAGCAAGAATAAGGATCAGACCATGGTCCTGCGGCAGCCACATCCAGAGACCAGAGGTCACACATAGAGTTTCTTATTCACTGGTTCTGTTCCAACGTACAAAGAGTACTTGCCCTTGTAGCGACAGGAGCTGAGTGCACTTTAATCTATGGGAACATTCACAAAGTTAATGGACCCCTCAGCACCATTGATGGGTGTGAGGGAAAGGCTGCTAAAGTCCAGCAAGCACAACCGACAATGTCTGTCAGCAGGCAACCTCCCTGACAGTGTACTGCCTGCAGATCTCTAATACCCGAAGACAGATCAGGCATTGGCATTCTTTTTGGTTCTACATTGGGAATTCACATGTGGGTTCAGGTAGTTAAAGGTGTTATTACAGAGATGTGCAAAACACGACCCCGTCCCCAGGCTGCTGTCTGCCCCACTGGATGGCATCCAACCAGCAGTACCTACTGACCAGAGAAGAAGAAATATCTGCTAGTGTCTTAGAATTGGAAAAGGTAAATCTTCTTCGACCTGCACATAGCCCATTTAATTCTGTTTGGCCCATAGGAAAGCCAGGCAGAATGCTACCTATGAGTGGACTACTGGGAGATAAATATGGCGGCCCCACTCTTCACACGACAGGCCCTAACACTACCACATGGATGCATTCACTGGGTACCAAATTAGGAATTTATCACTTTGTAATTGACCTTTCTAATGCATTTCTTAATATACCTATTCACCCTGCAAGTCAAGACAGGTTTGTCTTCACCTGGGAAAGGAAGACAATGGCCATTCCAGGTGTTACCACAAGGCTGTGTGCACAGTGTCACCGTGTGCCATGGCGTGGTGGCCCAAAACATTGCCAAGTTGAAGTAACATCCTCAACATAACTGTTTTATAATATTGATATAATGCTAACCTCTACCCGTCTTACAGAACTAGAAGAGATTGCTCCACAATTAACTGATATCTGACAGAGCTGGGATGGGTCATGCATTAGCAAAAGGTGCCAGGGTCTGGAGCATCTGTCAAATTCTTAGGGATTATCTGGTTGCAATGTTTATCACTGTTATTGATAAAATACGAGCTTTCCCTCTTCCTGCCTCTGTTCAAAGTTTACAAGAATTTTTAAGACTATTGGGTTACTAGAGGGTGTTTTTACCACCTTTGGCACAAATAGTACATCCCCTAGACAAGCTTGTTAAAAAGGGAGCACGATGGGATTGGGGGGACACATAACAACAAGCATTCATCAGAGCAAAGTTAGCAATAAAAAGGGTGCATCAGGGATTGCTCACCTGCCATGTGAACTGGCTGTGACAGTGCCCCAGGAGGGATATGGGTAAGTGTTATGGCAACAACACGGTAAAACCCATCTCCCTGGCTCCAGTCACGGCTACAGAAAGGAGCTGAAGAACAATGGTACAGCGTGCTTGAAGAGCAGTCTACCATGTCTACTGCACCCTATAAGCAAATGAACACAGAGCACACCGAGAGCAGTAAGAACCGCCCTGCCCATCACACCCTGGGGATTAGTGGCTTGATCAGCTGACTTTGGCCCAGAGCACAAGCCACGTATCCTAAGGGTCTTGGTGAAAACCAAGATAAACAACTAAAGAAGATAAAGTGCTGCTTCCTCCTCCTCCTTCCAGTTTGCCTTCATTCCTGTCTATACCTTTCCTTTAAAACAAACAAAACAAAACAAAACTCCTTGCCCATCGCAGGATGGATACAAGATCTGACTCACAGACCTGGGACTGGGGCTGCCAGACAATCACCCTGACTAAGTGGCGGGCCTCTTTATAACAAAGACATAGACTGTCCACCAGTCCACTTAGCCAGGAGCTGCAGCAACTACAGGGACCCATCTCATTTGTTACAGAAGTGGGTCCTCTTCCTGACTTGCTGCCAGTATTGGTGTTGCTCTTGAAGAAAGGAACTGTCCGCATTCCTGCCGGGTAGGCCAACAGATGGGCTAAGGGGCCAGCCCTTCCCCCCAGTGGATAGCAGCACGTTTCTAGTCATATCTGACTCAATACGGATGAAGGATGGAGAGGAACAAAGCAGTCAGTGGGCTGAACTCTACATGGTGGGTTAGTCATCCAGAGGGAACTGGACCATTAATGGGATGTACAGACTGCTGGGCCTTGGTCTGTGGCTCCCCAACGGCCCCATCGAGAATGGTTTGTGGTTTACCAGCTACTATGGGGAGCAGCAACGTGGCAAGACATTTGGGAAATTGCTCAATGAAGCTGATATTTTGACCCTTGTCCACTGGACAGAAGATGCTCCATCTGCAACGTGGTAAACTGGTCATACTAGAAGATGAGACATGAGGAACAAAGAACTTTATGGGAAGTCACCAAATACTGAGGTCTGCTTTTATGCAACAGCGACATCATAGAGAGGCATGTCAGCCATGCATGGTTTGTGCTGAATGGACCCATGCAAATTGTCCCAAATGCCTGGACATATACACTAAGGTGACTTCCTCACTCAGCATGGCAAATAGACTATATGGACCACTGACAACATCACAGGGGGGCAGCAGGGGCTTGTGTGTGTTGACACAACCACTAGAGTGTGACAGCCAGTCGGAAGATTACCATAGGGGATGCTGCCTATGGCATCTTGAGTTGCTGAAAGTGATCAGTGGACACACTTTACAAAACACTTGGTCCAGCAGTCGTCCAGCCGAAAACATAAATATTGAATGAAAATTTCATCTTTCCTGTAACACAATGGGAGCAACTTTAATTGAAAGATAATATAGCCGTGTTTACTGCAGTCCTATTCACAATAGCTAAGAACTGGAAACTACCTAAGTGCCCAATGTCAGGTTACTGGATAAAGAAGATGTGGCTCATATACACAATGCAATATCACACAGCCCTTAGAAGAGATGAAATCCAGCATTTGAATCAACACCGAGGGATCTAGAGGGGATTATGCTAAGTGAAATATGCCTAAAGAATAAAAATAGATACCAGATGACCTCACTCATAGGTGTAATGTGAATAAACAAAAGAACAGATGAAACAAAACCAACCTTGGACACTTGCAATAGAACTGAGGTGACCAGTAGAGAATGGGACCAAGGCGTGGGGGAGAGTGGTGGCGGAGCCCACTGGACAATGGCGAAGAACACTTGGTGATTTGGTGGAGGGCAGGGTGTGTAGACATATATCTGAGGAATGAGGAAACTGGAATATGGGAACCTATACATATGAGCTTACTTTAATGTATAAAATCAAAGTTACAGCAATAAAAAAAATTTTTTTAAAGACACAATGTTCTGCTGAAGGATGCTTTCAGGACAGAACTGCATCCATTGCAAGGGTGGACTGCTTAGCTTCTCTCAGCTTTAAGAATCTCAAGTAAACGCCCTTTGGAGGCCCACCCCTCTACTTTCAGTTTGCTCACTGGAGCTCAGGCAGCACCCCTCTGTGTACAAATAAGCACTACCAGCTCATCTCTCCGTGACCTGCTGCTTGCTGCCAGCTCCACTGGACACAGGCCGTGGAAGCCCAGGCTGAGCCTTGTTGATGTGCAATCCTTGCACCGTGAGGGCAATGTTTCGAAATTAATCTTTTCATAAATGCAATTTTTGTAGGATCATGCCCCAAACTAATCAACGTACTAATTATTCTGCTGATACATTCCCAAAGGGCATCATTATTTGCATGTGGCAAATCTGAACACTGTCAGCAAATTAGTTTTTCTTGATACTCCTGCACCACCACACGACTGAGCCCTGTACACTGTGCAGGCCACCCTCCACGTGGAGTTTCAACTCCATGTCCAGATCACGCAATTGCATGTGTTTTGTCTGACAGGCGAGATTTGCTTATCAGAATTGTTTTTTTTTTTTTAAGTAAAGGTGCAGGCAGGAATCAAAGTGAGTAATCAGGTAGGCAGGAAGAAAGAGGAAGAAGAAGCATCTTTATTTTTATTTAGTTGTTCACACTGGTTACTTCTCCCTGGGCCCGGGACTGTAGTCGCTCCCGTGGAGGCGAATGACCTAACCGCTGCTCCACCAAGGCACACCTATCAAACATCTTTCATATCACCCTTAGCGTGTCGTGGGGAAGCACATTTTTGGAATGGGCCTGCACTTGTCAGAAGTGGGCATCCAGACTGATTGGGGGTGTGTGAGATGCCGCTGTCACCTACTACAGGCCTAGCATGGCGGGCCTGTCCCCGACTCCACTGAGTGGACTGACTGCAGGATACTGGACTGTGCACGTCACGTTCACAGTGTGGCTATCATACTCTACAAAACATGGTTTTGACTTGATTAAAGAAGAATAAACGTTGTTATGCTTACTTATGCTAGGCTGCACGCTTTTGCTGCTGAGTGTGGGTGCACGGCCCTGGCGGGAAGATCGTAAAGGCTGAAAGCCAGCACGGGGTGGAGTGTGGGTAAAGCCAGCACTAGAGCGCTCCTTAAAGAGGGCTGACTCACTATTTTAGCTTCCTCCCCATTGCCTGGTAGGTGACCTCGTAAACAGAACATACCAGGACGCTCCACCACCCATGCTGTTTCCCAAGACTCCCGTTGTATTATTATCTTTGTACTTTGTACTGCTTACTGCAAGGTATCATGTGTTCCCTTATGCTGTAGCTGACCTCCAACTTTGTGTGTCAAGGACTCACAGCTGCATTGATGAACTGGGGTGCAGACTTCCCGCAGACGGCTGCCTCCAGGGCTTCTCTGTAAGAATCAATAGAAGCCCTGTCTCTATCCACAGACCTCTGGGTGCTTTCTTCGGTTTGGGAGCTCAGTATGCAAACATTAAAGATGTGGGTCTCTCATACAACAGGGTGCTCCCACAGACCTGCAGCTGCTCTTGGCTTGTCCGCAGCGGGACTCCACTTTTTTGGCACTGGCTGGTCTGGTGCCGACATCTCAGGAAGGAGGGGCAAGTGAGTTTGAGGGAGTTTGAGAAGAGAGCTGGAAGGGATGGGGAGTCTCCAGTCCAGTGAATCGTCCAGCCTGAGAGTGGGGACGAGCAAGAGAAAATAGGACAGTAGGTCAGAGACAGCACCTGAGTTCAAGGAAACACTGTTTATGAAAAAGAGAAAAAAGGAAGGAAGAGGTCCGTCTGCATCCCTTGGGCCCCAGCAGACTCACAGGCAAGGATGTGCACTTCTGGATGGAGGGCGGATGACACTCTGACCCCAGGCCACCAGGAGAGAAAGCCGTGTCAGGGAGGAATAAATGGTGCTCAGAGTGCGACAGCGACATCCATGGCTGTGGGCATTATGTACTAAGCTGGCCTTACTCTTAGGAGCTGCTTGCTAAAATATTTTCAGAGTCAAGTGTCATGATGTTTACAACTTTCAAATGTTTCTGAAACATGCTCACATTTACATAAAGAGATACAGGTAAAGCAAATGACGAACTGTTGACAGTGATTGGTTGAACTGATAGAATATGGGTTTAGTTGTACTAGCATTTCCATTTCTGAAATTTGAAATGTTATAATAGAAGGATGAAAGAAGTGAGTTCCTCCCATTCTTCCTTTCCAAGTTCACTGCCACCAGACCAAATAGTTCACTAGCTCTTACGCGGATGGACGCAACATAACCAGACACCCATCCTTCTCTAGGGGGCTTTCCGGCATCTCCCGACAGTGAGGCCCCCAAGTCTGTGTTGGGGCCCGAGCCTGTGCACACCGCTGTGGATGCGTGCGCCACACTGCCAGCTGACTATTCACTGTCTTTCCTGTTGTAGGGACACAGGGTGGGGGATCCCCCTACCCCTCTGGGTTCTTCTTGGGCTGGTTGAACAGGCAAATTAACCCCAGACAGGTGAGTAGAAGAAAAAGGCCAAATTGAGCGACATACACATGGAGACTTTACCTGGCTGTAAATTCTGAGTAAATGGGGCAGAATGAGGGGTTGAGCTAATAAGTGGGATAAGGCTTGGGGCACCAGGAGAGAGGAGGGGGTCTCACATAATAGGAAGAGGGTGACGCAAATGACAAAACTAAATGCTTTAGATGCTTTCCCTGCCACAGTTTTGTTTTGTCTGCTTTTTTTTTTTTTTTTTCAGTAAAAAACTTATCTGGAGATGACCTTAAATCTGAGTAATCTTTATTCTTCAAGGTAATAGTAACAGTTTTTCTTGAAGCCCCAGGGTCTCACTTGACTTTTAACTCCACATATCAAGGTGACTTGTATTAGAAAAAGCCTGCTCCGGACATCTTGGAAAAAGCCTATCTGAACATTTTGGAAAGACCGATCCTTCATATAAATCACTGAGTTCCTGGAGGTAGGAGCTGTATTAATTCATCTGTGGGTCTGAGCACAATGTAAGTGATCAACAGCCTCAATTTAAATAAAGAGTGTGATAAGATGGATGGATGGATGGGTAGGTGGATGGATGGAGTGATAGGTGGATACATAGATGAGAAGGTTGGCGAATGGGTGGGTAGGTAGATATGAAGGAGATTTTATGAATTTAATGATTAATAAAGAAAATAAGCCTGTTTTTCTCTTTTTCTTTCTTAAAATTTGTTTAGGATTTTTTTTTTTTTTTTAAGGAAAGATGTAATCAGGAATGAAGGTGAGTAGGCAGGCAGGCAGGTAGGCAGAAGCAGAAGAAATTTATTTTTATGGTTCTTCTTGGTTGTTCCCCCGACACCTCCCACCCCCAAACCTCCTGACATGAGTCCAGGTCCTTGATATATGTGGACTACACCAGGTAGACTTAACTCCTCGGCTATTAAGATGTGGCAAGTATCACTTTTTTTTTTTTTTTTTTCAGGAAAGGTACAGACAGGACACAGTGAGTAAGCAGGCAGGTGGAGAGGGGAGGAAGATGCACTTTACTTTATTTAGTTGTTCATTTTGGTCATTTTCCCGGCCCTGGGTCTTTAACCAGAGACCTTGGGGTGGATGTGGACTGTGCCCAGTAGACTAAACTGTGCCAAGAATCACTCTTATTGCTGGTAAACAGCAATAAAACAACTCTGGAACGAGGAGTTAAGATCAAAAGTCAAGCTGCTAATGGAGGGTGCGAGCCTGCCCATCACTGCACTGTTCCAGGGGCATGCCAGCTTCTCTCCTTCCCAAACCCCCTTCCTGAATCTCTTCAGTCCATGTTCCTTTTTCTTGCCCCTTTAAAAAAGTCCTCACCCTACTTGGTGGGGGGGGTATGGTTATTTTTGAACATAAGTCTCCCAGACCCTCAAGTTATCAATAACTCATTGAAAAGCCTTTTCCTCTCAATATCAAATCTTGTTCTCCATATTCAGCTGATCAGCGAAAAGAAATAGATGAGTGTGTGGGTGGATGAACCAAAAAGCAGATGAAAGAATGAGCAGGTCTTCCAGCGTTCAGTCCCCACTGCTCTAGGTCAGTTCATGCATCCAGATGATTAAAGCAGCCTGAGTCTCCTACTGTAACTCTTACATGATCCAGTCATATTTGAATACTTGCATTCCATGAAGAAATTCTGTTTCTTTTTAAGGTTTCCGGTGCCTAGAAGAGAGGACTCTCTTGTTCTCTCATTTCTCAGAGTCCTTTCAAAAGTCATTTCAATGACTTTTTTTAAGGAAAGGTACAGGCAGGAAAGAAGGCGAGTAGGCAGGCAGGTAGGAAGAGAGAGGTAGAAGAAGCACTCTATTTTAATTTAGTTTTTCACGTTGGTTGCTGCCCCCAGACTCCCAAACTAGAAGCCATATCCTTGGGATGTGTGTGGACTGCGCCCAGAGGGCACTAGACCACTAGGTCACCAGGGCGTGCCTCAATGACCTTTCAGTTTCCAGCAAACAGATGGGACCTCCCTTAATTCCCTATTACCCAAATCACCTTGACTATGAAATGGTATATATATTTTTCAGTTTTATCTTAGCAGTAAACAGAATTATTTAAAAGATATTTAACATCTATGTTATAGGAAAATGTCAGAAAGCTTGGTTACTTGAGTTTCCCAGGCATTTCGAACTCTTATCATAAAAAGATTGTGCCTTATTTTCTCGTTAATCAAACCCCTAATAACCAGACTTAACATTTCTTTCCAACAAAACCATTCTAAGCATTTAAATTCCTTTCCTAGACCTTATTAAGTCTTAATTTAAAGGTTTCATAAATCAAATTATCTTAAAAATTGAATTACAAAAGTGAACAAGTTATTTGATTCTTGAACACACTTTAAATTATCAAAATCTATTATCATTCAACTCTTTAGATATTTCAATATAAATCATGAGACTAATATTAAAATGTAAGTGCTTCCAATTAATATCACAAGCTTAGTATATCAGAATCTCTCATGTGACAGTCTCCTAAATATTTCAAATGCCTTAAGAAATAAATAATACATACAAATTACTGTGATGATTTCAAATTTTCTAAGCCTGATACAAATCACTAATACATGGATTCGGTGTACTTTTTTTCTTATCTCTGTGCTAATTTCTATACCATTAAAGGAGAGTATACGTACCATGTTAAGGAGATGAGAATTATCACCTCAGTTTGGCTAGGGCTACTTTGGGCTGATAGCCCCAATCAAACCAAGGTGTCATTTTCAAGTTTTATAATATAGAGCCCATGTCTTTTCCTTGTAAATTAGTGCCACATGTTTTTAAATGCCTACTTTAAAATACTTCTTAGACAACTTTTAGCTACTGATTTGAGAAAAAGATCATATCCTTTTTGCTGTCAGAAGGGATTTTGCAAGGTTATTTTTTCCTAAATAATAATTATTAATGATTGTAGTGCATTTCTGTTTAGTCAACTATTTATATACAATTCACAGAATTAGTATCAAACTATTCATGGTGAATCTTTTCCCTTTGAATTTTCCCAAAACTTCATTATGAAAAACAGAAAAATTGAAAATCTGTCCAGTGAGCTCCCATATACCCATCACCTAGATTCTATAATTTACATTCTATATTTGCTTTATTATATATCTGTCCTTTTATCAATTCTTCTAGTCATCCATAAATTCATTTTATTTTTATGCATTTCAAAGTAAGTTGTAGACTCCAACACACTTGACACGTTATCATGCATAGCATTAATGGGAGTTCAATAATTGTTCACAGTATTTTTAGATAAAGTTTATAAATACACAAATTTTAAATGTACTATTAGATGTGTTTTGACAAATGTATACCTCTGTAACCAATCTCTTATAAAATATAAAACAGTACCATCACTCTAGAAAGTTCCCTCATGCTTAGGGTTGCCAGATTTAGAAGGAAAACTAATAGATACCCAGTTTAATTTGAATTTCAGATAAAGAATGGATCACTTTTTAGTATAAGTATACTCCAAATATTGCATGGAAAATACTTGTCCTGAAAATTATACGCTGCTTATCTGAAATTCAAATTCAACTGGGCATCCTACATTTTATCTGGCAATTCTACTCAGACTTCCTCCCAGTCAGTCCTGGATCTCTCCCTCTGGGTACAACACTGGTCTGAATTTTTTCAGCCGCGATCACATTAGTTTTGCCTACTATTCAGTTACTTTATAAACTGTAATCAGTAAGGCTGCACTTTTTAAGACTTCTTGCATTGACAGCATTTTTGAAATTCACGACATTATTTAACAACAGTTTGCACTATTTTATAAATGTACCACTGTCTATACATTCTCCTACTGATGAACACCAGAACTCTTTTTAGTTTGGGGCTATTATAGATGAAGCTTCTAGGCATATTTTTATAAATGTTTCTTTATGAACATTTTAAAGAATTTTCTCTTAGTTAACATCTAAGAATAGACTATTTAGGTTACAGGGAAGGTAAGTGTTTAGTTTTATAAGAAACTACTAGGCCTTTTTTCAACTATATGATTTGACATTTCCACCAACAATGTGTGAAAGTTATGGTTGTTCAAGATCTTGCCAACACTTGGTATTGTCAGTGTCCTTAATTTTAGTCATTCTGGTGAATATGTACTGGGTTTTCCTTTGCATTTCTCTCAGGAGTAATAATGATAAACACCTTTACATGTGTTTACTGACTACTCACATATAAATCTGTAAAGTATCTATTGAAATATTTTGCCTATTTTTTAAAGGAAAGGTATAGAAGCAATTTTACTTTATTTTCACTTAGTTGTTTACACTGTTTCCCTCATTTTCTTTTAAAAAAAATACTCTTTTTCCTGTTTGGTTGCTCTGACACTAGTCAAAAACCAAATGGTGTATATAAGCATGTACCTGTTTCTATGATCTCTATCTATTCCATTGATTTTGTTTATATACAGAGGGAAAAGTACAGACAAGAATGAAGGTAAGCAGGTAGGTAGGAAGAGAGGAGTAAGAAGCATATTTATTTTATTTTTATTTAGTTGTTCAAACTGGTTGTTTCCCCCAGGGCCAGTACTCCCAACTAGGGGTATGTGGCCTTCACTCCTTCGGAGGCAATTGACCTAACTGCTGCTCCACTGGGGCACACCTATTCCATTGATTTGTTGGTCCTTATGCTGGTACCACCCAGAACAGTTTTGATTAATGTAGCTGAGAAAAAGCCTTGAAATTCATCAGTATAAATTTTTCAACTTAATTATTTTCCAAGACTGCTCTGGATATTTTCAGTCATCTGAGTTTCCAAATAAATTTTAGAATCAGCCTGTTGGGGCATAGCAAATGAATTCTGCAGCAGTCCAGCTCCTTGCGCTGCTCAGAGACAGATGGTGAAATGTGGGTGCTGCTTTTGTTCACTGAAAGCATTGATTCTCAAAGTGTGGTGCTGGGATCAGGGGCATCAGCATGTCCTGGGAGCTTGTTAGAAATGCAGACCCTGGGGCTCCTCCCCAGATTCCCCAAAGCAGAAGCCCAGGGTGGGCCGAGCATTGGTGTCCTCAGGCCAACCAGGAATTGCGGTGCCAGCTCCCGTTTGGAAACTGCTGTTCAAATCTGCAAAAAGTGGCCATTTGCAGGTCTCTCACAAACACAAGCAACAAAGACAGCCCCTCTGGCCCAGGTTTAATTAAGACCCTGAAACTTGATGGCTGGGTAGGTGGTGAGACCAGGTTCCTAGATCTGCCTAGAAGCAAAGGGTCCCATCCAGCAGGGTCATTAAAAAGGGAGTAGGATCAGTCTGTCCCCTGCGCAGTCCCTAAATACCCCTGCACCCAGTCTGCTATCTCCACCACAAGGGGCCTGCAGGTCCAGGGTCAGGGCCTGCCCTCTGCACTTCGGTGTTCCAGAACATTCTCAGGAGAGCCCTGGTTTCCCCTGCAAGGAGGAGTCGTCATCCGGGGAGTCATTTTAAAGGCCCTCTGGTGCACCAGCTCTTTCAGCAGCCCCAGTCGTTGCTGGCTCCACCCACATCCTGCTGGAGTAGGTAAGGGCTGTCTTGCATGTGACCCCGCTGCCTGCTGATGGGCCAAATGAGGGAGTTTCAGAGAGTCAGGAAAGACCAGAGGAACCAACAACACCATTCCTCCGATGGAGGCCTTTGTGGCTGTTTTCTTCGTGACTGATCTTTGGCAGGGTGGCTGGTGCAGTTTCCTTGGGCCCCGGTGGGTGAGAGGCAGGTGTGTGTGTGATCTGTGCAAACTCCCCTGCCTCCCTGTCTGCAGGTGGAACCGGGCCAGCAGTACAAGGTGACTGTTGAGCACCTGCCCAAGCCCGCCCAAGGCGGATGACACTTGTATCCCAATATTAGTCTGCAGATGAGTCAGTAAAGATTCTATCCTGAGTCCTGAATGATAGCAGAAACGTTTTAGGTACTTACTCCTTCACTTTTCCTCCTCTCTTACTCCAGGAGATGCTGATAATTAGTGTTTATCAGTCCACAGTATAATTGTGTTTGGACATCGACTAGCACTAACCTGTTCTACTTAGGAAGGCTGGTTCAATTTGGGAGGTCATCAGGAGACCAAGAGGAAGAAATGTTACTTATTCAGGATCTAGTGGAGGCTTTTCTACTTCTGGCATCAGATTTACCATTGCCTGAGACAATGTAAAAACTGCACAAAAGATAGGATATAATGATGCTCAAAACATTGGAAGCTGGCAGTAAAGAACAATGACTCTTTAGAGACAAAAGAGAAATTAAGTGAGCCCTATAACTTTCCCAGTTTACCTGCTAAGAGTTCCCAGGCAGTAACAAGGCCCAGTGAAGCCAGGCATGACCCTGCACCCAAGGCCACTTTCCTTATAATCCCTCCCCAGGTCAGATGACGGTGATGACATCTCTCAAGGTGCCAAACTCCAGCACAGGGCAGAACCTTTCCTGAGCAGATCACCTGGGGGACATCTGGGTTTTGTAGAGCAGCCCATCATCTTTCCTGGAAGGCTAACTCTTTGTTCTAATCTAACCTTTGGAATCAATGATTAAGCTGCACTGAGTGATCTCCATTCTATGTGATCACTACACCGTTCACCTCCATTTGGGCAGTGTCTTCCCCACCAACCAGCTGCTCCTTGGGCTTATAAGAAATTCATGCCTCAATTGCTGGGCCTCTGAGTGACTTCTTCGGGCTCAGAAAGCACTATGCTCAGGCCTGAGTTACTCAGGCCTATGACAAAACAACAACTAACTAAAGATGCTTCTTCCTTCTCCCCTTCTTTCTTTAAAAAAAAAAGTGATTGCCCTGGTGGAGTAGCAGTTTGGTCAACCACCTCCAAAGAAGCACAGTCCACATACATCCGGCCTTGCATTCCAGGTCAATGGGTGACAACCAATGCAAACAACTAAATAAAATAAAAATGCTTCTTTCTTCTCTCTCTTCTTGCCTATCTACTCGCCTTCATGCCTACCTGCACCTTTCCTCTAAAAAGATAAATAAATAAAGATGCTTCTTCCTCCTCTGTCTTCCTTCCTCTCTTTAAGGAAAAAAATAGCAAGAGAAAGAGCAAAGCCGCCAGGGTAAGCACTGACGAAGTGCTGTCCTCTGGATGAAGCACAGTTTGGGCCCTGAGCCTCAGGACCAGCAGAGGGAGCCCCAGGCTGGGAGCCACGCCCTTGAGCAGTCAGGGGTGAGATGCAGTTACCAGGGCGACATCCTGTGCATCAGTGAAGCAGCTCTCGTTCTCCGCTGGGGGTGTGGTGGGGGGTGGAGGGGGGTGGAGCTGTTGAGCAGGACCTGGTAATGGATGGATTCCTTCCACAGGGTGAAGCTCACTCGCAGCTGGTGGGCCTCCGGGGTCTCCACAGTGACGTTGGGACTCCACATGCTGCCTGCACAGGGCACGGATGCAAGCGGGGAGTGAGGCGAGGGCTTGTGTGCACGTGAGTGTGTGCGTGAGTGTAAGTGTGTGCACTCAAGTAAAGCTCCCAGCCAGGCTCTCAGCCA
>RJWH01009872.1:0-19896 GCA_004363575.1 Solenodon paradoxus
TCTCTCTCTCTCTCTCTCTCTCTCTCTCTCTCTCTCTCTCTCTCTCTCTCTCTCTCTCTCTCTCTCTCTCCCTCCCTGTGTCTCTCTCTCTCTCTCCCTCTCCCTCTGTGTGTGTGTCTCTGTCTCTGTCTTTCTCCCTCTCTCTGTGTGTCTCTCCCTCTCCGTGTCTCTGTTTCTCTCTCTGTCTCTGTCTGTCTCTCTCTGTCTCTGTTTCCCTCTCCCTGTGTGTGTCTCTGTCTCATCTCTGTCTCTCTCCCCCTCTCTCTCTCCCTCTCCCTCTCCCTCTCCCAGTGTGTGTCTCTGCCCCGCCCCGCCCTCACATCCCTTAAGCTATTTTACTTAGAAACTCCACAGCCAACATTTCCCCACTAGACTATAAACTCTATGAAGGCAGGTACTCTGTCCTGCTAATCGTCTGTCTTCAATGCCTGAGAAAGAATAAATACTTACCATATTAAAATTTTTTTAATTTTAGATAACCTTCTCCCCCAAAAGACTGTAAGCTCACAAAGGACTAAAAGTATCTCACTTTCAGAAAGTACACCAGACATGTTCACTGAATAAACAGCAAACATTAGGCCACAAAACAGGTGTGTAAATTAAATTATTGTTCTTTATTATAAAGTTGGTTTTCTTAATCATAAATGTCCTTCTTTCACAAAGACTACTTTTTCTTTACTATTTTTGTGTTTACATTGCTATATGCATTTTAGAATATTAAATTGGCATCTGTCTGTGTGCATTTCACACCACACTCACTACCAAGTTCCAGTGCCCTTTACCTGCTTTCCTCCTTCCTTCCTCTCCCTCCCTGCCCCCAGGTACCCACAGCCTTGCTTCCTGTGAATTGTGTTACAACTTGTTCACGTGTCTTGTTTCTTTATATACACCATGTATAAGTGAAACCACCCTGTACTTCTCTTTTTCTTTCAAGCTTATCTCACTTAGCATGATCCCCTCCAGTTACATCCTGTTGTTGCAAAGGGGACAATCTCATCTCTGTTTTTCAGCTGCAAAGAATTCCATTGTGTATATATATGTGTGTGTGTATATATATATAAACATAAAGAATATATAACATATATGAAGAATATATATAAATATAAAGTATGTAGATAGATATCTACATATAGATAGATAGATATCTCACAGCTTCTTTATCCAGTAATCTGCAGATTAGGTTGTTTGTATGTTCAGGCTACTGCTTTCACAGTCTTGTCCTCATTAGCTTTGCAAATTCTTTTTTTTTTTTTCCATTCTAAAGCCACAATATAATGCCAAACCAAAGATTTTAATACCAACAGAAAAGGATTACTGATTTCAATAATCCTATCTGTTGAAATTTAACATTCTTTTTCCTCCAAGGAAGTCAGCTATGCCTGTGTTACTAGGATTTATCAAGGTAAACAGGCAGAAAGAGGCAAATACATATATAAAATATCCTGTAAAACAAAAAAAAAAATCTTTTACATTTGTAGAATAAATATGATTCTATTGCTCATATTTCCTGGATAAAGAAGAAAGAAAAAGAAAAACCACAAAGGTATGAAAAGGACCTAAGGACTCTCAGGACACTAAAACAACCAATTCAGATAGCCACTTAAGCCTTTGAACTTGAGAGCAAAATCAAGCCTCCATTTCCCAGGCAAGAGCCCTTTCTTCCTCCTCCTCCTCCTCCTCCCAGTCCCGGACACCCAACACCCCCTCCTCCAGTGCTCCACCCTCCCCCTAATATTAGCACAATGAGGGAGCCTGACAGTAACATTCTTCCATGTGGTCTGCTGAGCACAAAGCTCACAATTACTGTAAACAAGTGTCCTAAAGTCTGCCTCTAATAAATGTCTGCACCATGGCTCAGAATGAAAAACCAGGAGCTGCACCCCCTCTGATCCCCCTCCTCCACACCCAACCTCAGGAAATGACAAGGAAAATGCGCCATCCTTTAATAAAAGGTAGACTTGATACAACGCATTCCCTATGAAAATTGATTTATTTACATTATTCACTCAGTAGCTTTTTTTCTATTATCAAGTCATCCCATCATACCATTAACTTCAAGCAAATAAGAAATCAGAATTGGAGCCTTTTCATTAATAGAACCTCAGTGGATTCCATTGTGCCCTGGTAGTGATGGGTCATTCACTCAACTGGAACTGAGCACCTACTGTGTGTCAAAGGTCATTGTACTTTATCTTCTTGTCATCTGTTAGGTCTTTCAAGAAAATGGCCTTTTATTCCCAGTTCTAAGTAGAGCAGCCAGTGAATAAGAACTGAAGAGATGCATAACACACCTTTGGAGGACGTGTCAATGAAATCCTTGTGGAATGTGATGGCGAAAAGTAATCATACCAGTTTCCAATGTGCTTGCTCATTCTCATCAAAGCCACTTACAGCACCAAACCGCATGATGAAGATCTATTTTATATTATCTGAAAACAATGAAGTCACAATGCAAGTGTGCATTTAACGTGTTTTGTTCAATCATTCATTCAACAGTTTTTATTAAACATCTACCCTATGTCAGAATAGGGAGCTCCTGGAGATACAACCTAAAGACACACAGATCAACCATCATGGAGCTTAGTCTAGTTGGAAGCACAAACATTCATCCAGACATTGCCCAGAGAAGTTACAGGGGTTATGAAAGTAAAACACAGGTGTTATGGTCCAGCTGAGGCAGGGAAATGATTCATGGAAATACTTATTTGTACAGTAAAAGAGAAAAGGTATCCGGGGACTGCAAAGATGAGGCAATGTTTCTAGTTCAAACATCACTAGGTGTTTATACAAAGAGGAAAATTGCGGGGAGTGAAAGAGAACAATATCAGCAAAGAAAATTGTTTAGAAACTAGCAGCAGGGCTCAGCTGGAAGCTACAGTGAATGCACGCGTGAGTGGTACAAAGGGCATCCGACCAGTACTAACACTCTGCTGTCTCAGATAACTGTTCCTCACATGCATGCCCGCACTTGGGAATATTATGAGATAACTGAGCAAGCACAGGCAAATAATCTGTGAGCATATATCATGGAGCGTGAAGTGTGCTAGGCCTATGCATGGCCTCTGGGAAGCCGGGAATCCTGTGAAGGGGCTCCAAACAGATCACCCCAAGTCTCTCAGAATGGGTGAAACTCTGGCACGAAGATTATTTTGAGCTGAAAGCAATGGACCCCTCTCTTATGTGAAGGAAAAACTCTTGCTTTTCCCGTAATCCTCTATACTTTCGCTAATCAAAAAAGTGATCACTGTCCCCTTGTGGCCTAGAACAACATAGTTTGGGCAAGTACTAAAGCAGATGCAAGTTTATCTGTAAACATGTACTCTTTACCAGAGAAACCTGTCTCAAGCAAGGAAAAAGTCTAGAGGCAGAATTTTGTCCTGTGAAGTCATTCCCTCGTGTGAAGACCCTTTCTTCTCTCTTGGTGCCTCAGACCTTTTCCCGTGCCTTAGCACAGGACATGTCTTTGGTCTGTCCTATTTGCCTTAGAATTTATAGCCATGCCAGTTCTCCTTATGTATGTCATTAAATTTGAACTTTTCTCCTACTAATACTGTCTGATGTTGCTTTTTTATCTAGTCAGCGAAGAACTTCAAGGGTTGAAGAAATTTTCCCAGGGCTCAGACATCTGCATCACTACTCACTGCTGTCTATTGCCTATGTCAGGTCAAGAGGAAAAAGAAAGTGACCTCACAGTTTTCAAAGTCTTACTTTCTTATTATTTGGAGACCAGCCCCTCAACCCATACAGGGAGATCAAAACCTTCCAAAGGGACAGAGGAGGAATGGCAGGATGTTAGATATGAATGTTGTCGAAATTTTTGACACCTTTTGCCCATTTTGTTTTGGCTTCTTACATTACTAAAAATCTCTATGTAACACTTTCAAGAGAAAAGATAACTATATATATCAAAGAGCAGCCCTTTCTGAATATGCTATCTTTTTTAAGACTAAAATCTGGTCTTCATGGTTTTGTCAGTTTTAAAATGTCTGCTTGCTAACTTGGAACATACTAAAATTATGTTGGCTAATGTAATGTGAAAACTAAATAATATTCCTCATTCTTTATACGACTACGACATTAAAAAATACCAATAACTTTTCACTGACATTGACTGAAGACTATTTTAGTCACCTAAGCCTTTGCTGAATATTGCAGTCTTAAGGTTTTGAAAATGCAAGCTTCTTAAAAATATAACAACTGCAGTCTCAGTAATTTTTATTATTGAACTTAAATTGTTTTTGTCATCTTTATTTTTATAAAACCATTATTCCCTACTCATAAGTCATAGTAAATCATCCATTCAACAATTCTCATTACCTATATGCTAGAAATTCTAATTACATAACCAAAAGAGAAACAAATTTCAAAATCTACCCTCAGTGCACCCTGGTAGAGCAGCAGTTAGTCCACCGCCTTCAGTCGGGCATAGTCCACATACGTCCCAAGGACCAGGCTTATGTGTCAGGGTCAGGGGAACAGCCAAGATGAACAACTAAGTGGAATAAATAAAATGTTTCTTTCTCCTCTCTCTTCCTGCCTGCCTACTCATCTTCATTTCTGACTGAACTTCTCCTTTAGAAAAAGAAAAACTGCCCTCAAGAAGACAACCTAGTAATAGAAGCAATTATATTTAATATGTCAATATAAAGCTGTTCGTACAATAATCAAAGAGGACACTGAGAAAGAATCATCTAAGCGTATTTGGTAAATTCATTAAAGCTTCCTGGAGGAGGTAACTCTCACGTTAAAACTTGAAGACTGACCGGCAAACAGAAAGACAGGTCCTGCTAGGCAGCAGACACTAAGGTTAGTTCAGTAACAGTGGCCCACCCAGGAGGTATCCTGGGAGGCTGGGAAGGTCATAGAGAGGCTTGTCCACCACGCTGAGAGGTTTGACTCTCAGTGACAGTACAGAACCCAGGAAGATGTATGTGAAATGAAAGGATGTGATTCAATTTAGCTTTCTCTCTGAAATGGCATAAAGTAGGAGAAGATTCTAAAAAGAGTGAGAGAAAAGAATAGCCCAGGCGAGAGGTTACATGCCCTGAGAGAAGACAACGGAATACATAGAGAGGAACAATGTAAGTGGTACTAAGGAAGCAGAAGTTAAAGGATCTGATAATTGACTAGACATTGAAAGCAAGAAGAGATAGGGGGAAAAAATAGAAAATTCCCAGGTTGGTAAGTACATTTATAGTTGTACCATCCTAAGGCCTAAAGAACAAAGAGGCAGACATTGAGACAAGGATACTAAATTCTGAATGGACACTGTATTGGTCCAGGTGGATTAGGATAAACTATGGGAATGGCTAATCCACAAATCTCACAGATTTAAACAACAAAGACAAAATTCTTACTCGTGATCTATGTCTATTATGTTTCATCAGAATTCTCTGCAGGGCTGGGACTGATGGAGCATCTGGAACACTGCTAAGTACAAAGGCAGGAAAGGGGAAAGCTACACGATTTATTCCCTGATAATGAATTACTTTGTTCAGAAGTGGCAAACATCATTTCCACCCACAACCAATTTGCGAGAAACAGGCACAGGATTGTGTCTAATTTCAAGGCAGCAGGGAAGTAGCAATCTCCCAGAAGGAGCCCAGAAATAGTCCAGAATTGGGGGAAAACAAGCCATCAGTGGTCAGCAATAATGTTTCTCAAAGACATATTAGTCTGAAATACCTGTAGGACAACCAAAGTCTGCTGTCTAGAGTAACACACATGTGTAGGCTACAAGGCACTCAGGAAGAGTGTCAGGATGGGAAACAAGGCTGAGGAACTACAAAGATAAATGTGAAATTACAGTCTTCAGTGCATATATGTGAAAATGCACCTGGGAGGTTAACTGATCTGCCCACAGTCTGAGTAGCACAAATGGACTTGGACCAAGTCTTCACAAGTCTGAATTTAAATTCAAAAATTATTTCTCCTCCACTGCAGATATCTTGTGTGAAATGTCCTATTTGGACAGGTTCTGTGCAAACAGCTATTACTTCTTCAAGAAAAAAAGATGGCATCTTGATTTAGTCAGCAATTCAAAAAATTGCCCATTTTTGTCTATTTTCTCAGAAAGTCAAGGTAAACTTCAGTGGTTCTATGGTAGAAAACCTTACCCTGACCCCAGTTGCAAAAGTTAGTCTGCCAGGAATTTTCCACGGTACTAGGGAGACTGCAGCTATGGTCTGTTAACCTGACTAAGGACAAACAACCATGGCCTCCATACTCAGCACCTGTACATAACTGATAAGAGTTGCCAGTAGAAACCACACTTAGCCAAAGCGATGACTCATTACATCAGCGTATAAAAGAAGCTCCCCTAGACCCCACTTTGCTCAGCTCTGCACAACAGTACCTCTGGGCCAGCACTGGTGCTTCCAATAAAGTGCTGTTTTCTCTTCCTTTTGAGGTAGACTGTCAGTGTTCTCGTCATCTGGAGGCTCTGCATTAACAGTACTTACTCACATTTGGACAATGCCCTTACTTTTCCAATAAACATCTAGCCTCTGTGTTTGGTTTTTATAATGTGAGAGTTAAGTTTCTAAATGTATGTGTCATAGTCCTCTTTTAAATCAAAACTAAAGAACTAAAATTTAAACTAGAGAAGTATCTGCAAACTTTTTCTGATACACAAATGGGCCAGGTTACATTTCAATAACATTTGATTAAAGCAAACAGCTGAAAAGATATAAACCCCAATGTCCACTGCCACACTATTTACAATAGCCAATAGAAACAACTCAAGGTCCCAACCACAGATGACTGGATAGAGAAGCTGTGGTATATACACTCAATGACATAGTATTCAGTTACAAAAAAAGATGAAATTTTGCCATTTGCAAGAACATGACAGAACTAGAGGGGATTATGCTAAGTGAAACAGGACAGGAGAAAGACCAAAAAAACGACAATTTCACTCATATATAAAAGATTAAGAAACAAAGCAAATGAACAGACTAAACAAACAAAACCTAACTCTTGGACTCTGACAACAGAACTGAGGTCACTAGACAGGAAGCGGGTGGGACAGGAACAAAAGGCATGGGGTCCAATGGACACTGGTGGAAGGCTATTAGAAATCTGGTGGTGGGCGTGGTGCATTATACATTCGATGAAGAGTCAACCTGTGCATCTAAACCTACACACTATAAATCAATATTACCTCAATAAAAAACAAAAGCAAAAATAAAAAACATACAGCCATATAGGGCCCAGAAGCTACAATCCCTTCACTAGAGAACAAACCCAATTAGTATCAGTAGTAATTTAGGGTATGTTGTAGAGCTCAGAAGTTAAAACCCAAGTTTGAAACTAGTGGTGTATAAGACAGAAACCAGGAGATCACAAGAACAAACCCTCTCTCCTAAATTACATTTATAAAATTGGAACCATGGATCTTTGTGTACTGATTGTCAAGCCCTCCACAGGACAGTCACAAAGTTCCATGCTGGTTGAAGGGACACCGAGCCTTAAGTCAAGCTTCTTCCAAAAACCAACCTTCTGTAGGGTCTCTATGTCCTTAGGGCTAGGGCTCTAGGAGACACGTTTCTACTTTGTCAGCTGCTACCTGCAGGCTCTGCCCGTAGAGGGCACTATTTGAAAGCTATGAAACTAGAGGAGGGAGGTGGGGCCTGTTCCCTCCAGTCTACCTCCTATTGCCTTCCTGTTCCTGTGGGCATGCCCCTGCCATGTTTCAGGCCAGCAATTTTGACTCTAGTTCGCAATCTTTCTGGAACCAGCCTTATTATGCCCCCGTCAGAAATGACTGTCCCAGACAATCTCCTCAGTTCTAGGTCTCAAACATCTTCCCTTTCACCTGGGCTCAGAAGCACCAAAGCCACCCAGCCAGTACCACCTCTCAGGTGTCCTGGGTACTAGAGGCCTCAAGCACCAGCCATCATCTTGGAAATGAGACTTCAGCCCCACAGTGTCCCTCCTCCAAGCTTCTAAATTGCAATAATGTCAAGCTAGGCTTGACAAATGCCTCCCGCAACTGCTACTTCCATTATAATTGAGTGTTGCCTTTTAATTCTTCAACATCTGATTGATATATTTGAATACTAAATTTGCTCTGTTAAAAAATAATTGGTGAAGGTTCTGTCTCCTGACTCCATGCTGACTGAGATGAACAGAGTCCAACAATTTCAAAATGATCGTCGTTTGTTTTTCCTGAGCACTGCTAAGTGGGGACCTCACTCTGAATTTTCCTTTAATCTGATCTGTGGTTCTCAAATACTACAGCTACTCAAAGATCTCACTCCTCAGTAGCTTCTGTTGCAGGGAGGGTGAGCGAGACACACTGATGAGACACTGGGTCTGTAAAGAAGGAATTCGTGGAGAGAACCGTTTGGTCAGGAACACACAGCAAGTTTATGAAATGCAGAAACGGCGAGTTGAAGCTCCCTGCGGGCCAGGAAAGTCACATCAAGGGAGTGCACATGTGTGTGTGCGACCTCTGCTGCCTGCCTCTCACTCAACTCAGGCAAGATGGATTCTGGAATATAGACGAGGGCGGGGCTTCTTCCTTCATAGGCGTGACCAGGTTACCTGGAATAAAAAAGGAGGGAGTATGTAGGGGTGTGTCCTAAACTCAAGTTGCTATGGTGGGGTCCTTGATTTGGGGTCTTTACTGGTAGAAGTCTCAGGTTTTTCCAGTTAGTTTTTCACTCATACATCTGCATGCTGTCATATAGATTTCAAGCTGTGCTATCCCAGCATCAGTTTCCTCTCCCCTCCTCCCCAATTCCTTTAACTCTTAGCTTCTGTGGTCTCTTTTGTCTTCTCCCCAACTCCTTCCTCCTAATTATCACAAAAATCCCGAGAATCAGTCTGCCAAAAAGATGAGCTTCAGAGGATGGCAAAACTGAGTCCAGGACACTTGGTTGAGATTACAACTGTGATGCCCACCGCAAACTGACATGGGAAGTTGGGAAACACAGAAGCGAGGCATAGGAACCCTGGGACTCTCACAGAGAAAGGGCAGTGTTGCAACTACATTCAGACTGAAGTCAGAGAGAAACAGAAGTGAGGCTAGTGGGGCCTGTAAAGTGTCTGCTGTATCTGGGTGTCAGAGCTTCAACCATTCACGAGAGGACGACACATCAAGATGCTAATGCAAAATACCCAGGTTTTTAAACACTGACTCCATTTTCTTTAACACTGTCCGCAGGCTCTTAGACTTGCCCATCCCTGCCTGCAGGTCCCAGGTGCTGTCTGCCCTATGCCAGCCCCTGACACACTGAATATATTTCCATTTTCTTGACGAGATTAAAACTGTTTATCCTTTAATAGTTACCTACAAAGCTCTGAACAATAGCAGGAAAACCAAAAATAGGATTCTTTTCCCTTCCACTTTCCCCAGTTACCACCAAAATGAAAGAAAGGAATCCAGAAAGAACTGAGGAATAGAAGATACCCTCAGATAATCTGGGGTTCAACTTTAGAAAAATTAACAGAAGAAAATAGCTCTCAAAAGGAAAGCTTCTCAAGTTTATTTTAGAAGATGGTAGTGCTACATTATTTTTTAAGTAATATTTACAGAACAGTTTGTTCTAGAGTTCTAAATGACACAAATAGAGGAGGCCTGGTGTACAGCCGCCAAAATGGTGACAATGAAATTAGGGCTTGATCTGGTGGTAAATTACCCTCCGCTCATCTCACCAACACCTAAGCCTCCAAAATGGAGAAGGCGTCCTTTGAATATGTCGACCATTTGGGTATGCATAAGGACGCACACCCACTTACCTCCCAATCCCTGCCCCCATACAATTACCCAATCTGCAAGAGAAAGACACACTGGCTCTATAATTACCAGATGTGAACTAAGAAATCATTCCCTTTTAAAAGCTTAGCTACATTTCCCAGCCATACTTAATCGCTTCAGAGCAAACCCCAAAGTGACATGATGCCTGCCACCTGGAAGGCCTACCCGCACAGAAAGACTGGAAATCCACCTGCTGGGAGCAAAGCAGTGTTAATGTTAAAGTTGGTCGTGGGAGTGGCAGGAAGAGGTTAATTTCTTATTCCTGATTCCAACATGTGCCTGTGTGTTGTTATTACAGAAGAAAAAAAAAGTTACAGTTTTCTAGTACACCATGGTGGAGTAGCTTTTGGACACAGTCTATATACATCCCAGGGTCCCAGGTTCGTGTCCTGGGGCCAGTGGAAACACCCAGTATGAACAACTAAATAAAATAAATAAAGTGCTTCTTCCTCCTCTCTCTACCTGCCTGCCTCTGTTCACCTTCATTCCTGGCTGTACCATTCCTGTAAAAGAAAAAGCTATAATTTTTAACAGCCAACTTATTTGGCTTTACCTCAGAAGCTTACTGTCAACTACAATAAGAACTAACCTATCTAAAGACCACATCCCACTTTCCAAGACTCAGAAGGGAGTCACAAAAGGTCTCTGCAGATTGCACATGGTTAGTACAAAGTCCATTTCCTAAAGAGACCTTAGAGACCTATTGTATCTGCAGTCCAATGACTTCTACTTGACACAAGACTATAACGAGGCTGAATTCTCATCCCCTGTAGCTCAACGGGGGAAGATGTCATATCTTAGCTCACAGATAAGACTCAGGAAATGTTAGCATGGCAACAAATCATAGGCACTTGACGGGGAATAAAAGGACATTTATATTGTGAATGCCAGAGCATATGGTGGAGACAGCAAAGGATGAGACTTGTGTCAAAGAAATGAAGAGGAACGTATAAACCCATTGCGGTGAATCTTGAAGAGACAGTGCCACTTGTCAAAACACCAGAAGAGACTGGAACAAAGTTAAAGATCACAGGATAGAAACAGGCAGGACTCTGAGATCAATATGAAAGAAATCAATTGGAAGTAGCCCAGAAGGGCAAAAACATGATTCTCAAAGCTATTAGAGTAGCAGCTGGTGGTTCTTTTAGACTTAGGTATGCAGGCTCAGTGCCAAGTACTCCACCTGATTCCTCTTATTTAACCCTCTCAACAACCCTAGGAGCTGAGTATTATGTCCATTTTATAGATGAAGCTATAGAGGTCTGCAGGTTAAGGTCACCTGATGAGAAAAAGGGCAGAATGAACTCTAGGCCTACCCAGTTTCAAAGTCTACCCTGGGGAGAAGATGAAGGAGAGGTCAATGGATAGAAGAAAAAGGATGTGTGGTCCCACCACGGCCCTGGGTATCTGCACACTGCACCTACCACAACACTGCTCCGTGAGGGCAGGGGCCACGCCTTACTAGCAGAGAATCTAGCACATGGGCTGTGCTCTCCATCACTAAAGAATTAGTGCATGATTCTTTCCATGGGGCAATCCTATAATGCAGTAACAGCTGAAGAAACAGAGCAATTCTTTAAAGCGTTTATTCTAAAAGGGAATAAAAACTTTCCTGGTGAAAGATAAAACCAAGGGTTATTTTGACAGATGAAATGACTGCCCCTGACAACTGACAGAATACTGGGAAGGAAAATAGAGGAGAATTATAAGGGGATAGAAAATAACATTTTGTTTTATTCTTTTTTTCTACCTTTAATATATAAGATATTTGAGTAAGATAAATAAAGGAAACAGCTCTCATAGCAACGAAATTTCCCTTCTAGACCAAACTCCTGAAAAGTTTACCCATGACGATGCAGAGCATCATTACTTCAAAGAAAGAAAAGAGAGAGAAAGGAAAGTAAACGAACAACCCAGAAAAACTAGGTGGCTCATTACGTGTTCTCTTCCAAATTCTGCAGCATCACACTTGAAGTGACAGATGTGAAAGGGAAGGAGGTTCACACCCAGAAAGGCAGAACTATTTTGGGGGAGATTTGTTAGAGGAGGTGGCAGAGTGCCTGGAGAATGAGTGTAGAAGATGTAGCTCTGGCGCCGATATTCACTCATTCATTCATTCACTCACTCACTCATTCATTCATTCAGGAATGCACACACACATACATGCATGCAACAAATTGTTACAAGCCCCTACTAAGAGGCTGGCTCATCAACAGAAACTGGAAATCCTGTGGAGAACTAGACACAGTCCCCGGTCCTTTAGAAATTCGCAATCTGCTGAGAAATCTCAGGCAAGGATAAGTCAATTACTGCTATCCATAATGGGACCTATCACAAGAATTCTAGTAACTCAGCCTGGGGGAGGAAGATTTTTTTGGAAGCGATATATGATTCTTGAAGTGGGGGGATAACCAAGGAACTAGGTGGCAGGAGGGTTTTGCATACCATGGTGAGCTCTGTATGTGTCATGCTAAAGGGGGTGGAAAACTTCTTCAATGTTCATTATCAGAGGCTTCCTTGTCCAGATTGGCATGAAAAATAAAAATCTGTAGAAAATGTGGGTTACAAATTGGAAAGATCTATTATATGGGATGGGGGGAAGTAAGACAAGAAACTACTATAATTGTTCAGCTATAAATATAGAAATCTAAACTAAGAAAGGGATAGAGAGAATGAAAAGGAGGAGACACTTGGAGAGGGGAATCAATAGGAATGTGGGGCCAAGGTGGATGGGGGTTATGAAAATTAACAAAGAAATCAAGGATGGTCTCAGGGTGTCTGGTTTGGTTAGAAGGGTTGGGATGCTGGAAACATTCCCTAACGAAAGGACAGATGATAAAAAGGTAAAGGAAAGGTAGCAAGTTCAGACTGGAACACACTGAGTTTAGAGTAGCTCCTCATCACTTGTGTCTCTATATCATAATCATGGCACTAGCTATTGTTACCTGTGAACATTAGCGCAAATTTAGTACCTTCAAATAATACATGTTTATCTCACAGTTTCTGTGGGTCAAGGTCAGGTATGATCAAGCTGGTTTCTCTGCAAGACTGCAAACAAGGGTCAGACAGGGCTGTGTTCTCCTCTAAAAGTTCAACAGGGGAAGACTCCATCTTTTAGCTCATATGATTGTCAGGAGCACTCAGCTCACTGCAGGCTGCAAGACCGAAGGCCTGTTTCTTAATGACTGTACATCGCAACTCACCCTGTGCTCCTTTCCATACAGCCCTGGCCACAGGTAGCTGACAACACGGCAATGTCCTTCAAAGCTCACAGGAATAAGCAGATCCCAGGATCCAGTCTGAATGTGTTATCGTTTTACATAATAAATTATGTATATGTAATCACATACATGCCATCACCTTTGCTGGAATATATTGGTTAGAACCCAGTCACAGATCCTAGCCTCATTCAAGAACAAAGAATCATACAAAGGATCTAGGATGTGAGGGCCATCTTAGAGTCCATCTGCCACAATCATTTTCATTTGATCTCCAAAAGTTGGAAATTCTTAGACCTGCCTTCTTACTTCCTATGGCCCCAGGACCTAAGCAACTAGATACTGAGTAATATGCAGAGAGCCACAACTCCTTCATCCCTCGTACTTTTCCATCTGTCTCTAGAAACTTTCCCAAGAAGACTCTCAGCACATCTCCTCATTCTAGTCTCCTAGCACTCAAAATCTGAACTAATGATTTCCAGTATTTGAGGATCAAAAATTTGCATACCCCTCCAAAAGACATAATAGTCACTATATTTTTTTAACTGCTTACTTATACATTGGAAACCATATGTGCAATATCTCATGTCATCCTTACATGGATATTAAGTGCAAATATGCCTACTTTACATATGGGAAAATGAGGCCCAGAGGAACTAAGACATTTAGCCAAAAGCAGGTTGCTAATTAAATAGTGGGCACTGCATGGTGTGACTGTGAAGTACACAAATGCAGAGCCAGACCAAGCACATGAACATCATCAACTGCATTTTTTAGGATCTTCTATGAAAGAAAATACAAAATAGACAAAAGCTACTTTGACCAGTATGTTTCCCCACAACAGAATCTACAAATATTTGCAAAGCACAGTACATACATGGACACACAATTATTCTTACCACAATCAGTGAAGATTAACCACCATTCACCACCCTCCCCAGTGGCTACGCTGGACACCAATGGTCCTGCCATGTTCTTCTGGTACTTGGATCATGATCAACATCAGGGGCATTTTGGCCTCTAACAGACATTTGGCAATGTCTGGAAACATTTTAGATTGCCATGACAAAGAAGGAAATACTACTGGCATCTAGTAGGTAGATGCTACTAACCCTCTAACAATGAATGTGCAGGGCAGTCTCAACAAGGAATTATCTGGCCTAAAATGACTATACTGTCAAGCTTGAGAAATGCCTGACGTATCGCAACATGAAATCCTTTACTGTTTTGTACGTATTTGTCCTAACTCTCTGAGAAAAAGCCCACATACCATCAGAGCAGAGATTGCGGGAGCGCCTCATCATCCCACTTTTCCCGCCTACATCTATATTGCAAACATGGTAAGTGCCCAAGACATACTGTACGAATGAAATTATTTCCAAGATACAGTAGGCTTTATTTCTACCAGATCTATTTATTCAGTGATCAACACATTCCCTCCAAATTAAAAACTTTTCATTTGAATTTACTAAAGGCTAATTGCCTTCTGGAATTAATACAGCCCTGCCCAGAGTAGCCTCTGGCACCTGTATACTTAAATTAGCAAATAAAACCCTGGTTTATGAAAATTAAGTAAACAAAGCATTGTGTGAGATTGAGATAAACAGACCCAGCCACATCATCAAATGCCAAGGACTAGAAGGTTTTATTTCCTTCTGTAACCCACTCACGCCTTAAACATATGAAAGAAAGCCAAGGACATGCAAATATGTTCCAAATATGTGATGGTTTTTAAACACAAGTCATTGTGCGGGAAGAGAACATGAAGCAAAAGCAGAAGTTGTGTGTATATTAAGATGAGAATACATAATCCTAGGGAAGAGAAGGAATTATTATTCCATTTTAAAACATATACAAATCTAAACCTATGCTCCAGACACGAAATTACATGATCAAGGAATTTTTCTACCAACTAGGAAAATTCCAGGTTGGGCACTGCCACGTCTCTGTGACCCAGTCTTGGGATATATAGTCTGGTTCCTCTCTCCCTCTCAGATAAACAAAAAACAAGTCCACTGAATCCCAAAATAACCTAAAACCTTTAGGACCACGCCCACACCGCTGAGAAGGATCCAGAATTGCTCTGTCTGCGAACTTTCCGCGGGAGCTGATGAATCAGACTGGACAGGACCACGCAGACTGAGATTCCTCTGAATCATCTTGATTGCACCCAATTAGTGAGGCTGCACAGCAGCCCAGTGAATCACACAGCCGTGCAAGCCAGCAGAAATCAGCAGGCCTGGAAAACCAAGGCCATTAGCTCCTGCTCTCTCCGACTTCCTAAAGAACCAAATCCAAGCCGACTGTGAAAGACAGTGGTTGCTTTGTACAATCAACATCAGCTATTTTGTAAAGGGAGTGTGAGCAACTCAAAACACTCATCACTAATAATCACATTTGACTTCTCTGAATGTGTTCTTTGAAACAACAGATCTAATTCCTCATATATAATTTTCCTAGTCTAATTTGGGCATTTCCACCTGAGATCCCTGAGCATTCACCAGACACCATCAGGAAACAGCAATACACCTACACCCCAGGGCCTGGGATAAACTGACCCGAGTTGAAGATCACCTAAGCATTATCCTGGTTCTGCAGGGGTGGGAGAACTCACTCACGTGGGTGGACTGAGCCCTCTGCTGATCTGGTTTGCAATTCAAGTGAGAAACAAGTTCGTCTGTCTATTCCCTTGTTTCTTTCATTCACATCTGACCTTCAGACCTACCAGGGTCTAGTCCTCTGTTCAGTCCTCCTACCCAGAGGCACAGGCATAGGGCCTTTATTCTTAATTTTCCTTCCTCTCCTGGTATCTGCTTATCCAGATTCTACAAGTTCTCACTACACAGTAGCCTCAATTAAGCTCCAGTTCCTCTGAGAAGCCAAACCTAACCAACTCCAGCCGACATCATATTATTCTCTGAATTCCGGGCATCAGGGAAGCTATTTATTGAGCCCTTATTATGTCCCAGGAACTGTGCTCAACTTTTTCTATAACTGACATGATTTAATTTTCCTATGTCTGATACATATCATTTATGCCCATGTGACTAAGGAGAAAACTGAGGGTAAGAAAGACAAAGATAACTCGCCCCAGAGCACACAACTAAACAAACTTTGGAACTGGAACACAAGCCTACGTCTACCTGACAGTAGAGCTTGGCCACTAAATCAAAGCTCAGCAATCTTTTCTGTGAATGGGCAGATAGTAAACAGTTCAAGCTTTGCAGGGCACATTCTCTGTCATCTCAACTCTGCCCGCTATTGTAAGATGAAAGTGGCCATGGAGAATACATTGAAAAGTGAAAGAAGTACCTTAGTTCACCATCCTGTTCCCCCATGTGAAGTCAAAGGGCTACAAGGCCCTTGACAAAGCTCCCCGCTGGCACTCCACCGCACCCCCCTCCACGCCCTGAGCGCACAAGCTCTGAACTTACCCCAGTAATAACAACCTGTTTCAGGCTCTTGTTAGAAGCTAGACTCTGTGCTTCCCAAAGACCTCACAACAACCCTCCCACAAGACAGAGGCCATCATTCTTCCCATCTGAGGGGAGATACTTGGAGAAGTGAAGGAATTCTACAAAGTTGCCCCACTGGTTAGATGTGGGCTGGGATTAGAAGCCTGGCAGTCTGACTTTAGAGCTGCATTTCTCACTTTCACAGCTGACATAGGCCCAGGTTAACTGGAGCTGGAACTGACACCTTTCTTAATGTGAGTACCCAGAAAAGAGTCCAGGTCTCCTGGCTGCTTTGCTACCCACGTGAGTTCACAGGAGATATTTCTGGATTTCACTGCAACCCTTGGCCTCCTGGTGTGGTTTCACATTTAGTGCCTCTTCTCACCACTTTGAACAGGTAGAAACATTTCAATTAACTAAAGATCAAGGGTCATTTCAGAAAGCTTGATTTCCTTTCACGTTAAACTTTCATGAGCCATTACCTTCAGTGGAATGAATGATCTAAGGGATCAAGCACATCATGTCCCATAACATAATTTTTTTCATTATAAATGAAACTTGCAAGCACCAAGCAAATCACTTCTCACAGATTTCCTTTCATTTATAGCCCCCACTCTAAGTGTGCCTGAGTCTATTCTGAGGGACTAACCTACCCTATTATACTATGCGTCCATATGAATACTTCCTCCTCCATGAGTTTTCTGTCCTAATTCTGTAAATAATGTAAAGACAAGCCCCATGCTGGCTCAGCAGCGAAAAGGGGAACATGGGTCCTGATTCCAAAGGAGTATATCCTTGTTGTCCTCGTGTCATCCACTGGCGAGAACTTGGGTTTTAGTGCCAGAAAACTAGTTTTGTGTTGGAGTAACCTTGAATCTTACTAACCCTCACGCTCCTCATCTCGAACATAAAAACAAAGACGGCTATGGCTCAGGTTCTTGACTGACTGAAGCAACAATCAATGTGGGTAATATGACACAACTATTAACAACTGGCCAGACATAGCAGGGTTTCCAAAAGGCAACTATATCCAAATATGTGCCATACAGACACCGCGTCCCTATGAAATTACATATTAAATCTATGTAAGTTCAAAGCACTCAACATACTGTCTGACTCGTTGCGAGGATGCAATATCTGTAGGTTATGGTACTTTATCACTGTTGACTTGCTATCATTGAGGAAATTCTAAAGAATATGCAGTTCTAAAAGAAGAGCTGAAAGAAAATGCTGAGCAATGAAGTTACTGGCAAGGGTGGGTGTTCTAAAGGGATGCCTTGATAAGGGGTTAATTCAGTGGGCAAAAATATATTTCAACATGTGTACACATGTGTGTGAATTTCCAAAGATCAGTCTATGTGCAAATTCTGGCATGTTTGCTCAAAACTCCACCACATTATCATCATGACTTGTATATCTAACCAGACTGGGGCGTCTATCACAGTACAACTGTCAAGTTAAAATTGGATCATCGCTGTCCAAATGAAGGCAGTTTCACAATTTCCTTTTTTACCCTTCACTTCTCACCACCCTCCCACAAATGAATCTGCTTACCCATGCCAAGAATACACAGCTCAGAATGGAGATCAGGAAAAAGTGAAAGTGTTAAAGAAAGACCTAGGACAATAAAGCTTTCAGAGAAAGTAATCAAAGAGTAGTATCATTTGATCACTCACACAATAAATACTGTGACTCTTTGGTATTAGATATTGTATTAACTGCTGTGTTGCTGTCTTATTCTTACCCACCTGTCACAAATCAGGAAATCAAGGCTTTTACTACAGACAGAGTGAACCTTACCCCTTCTGATAACAAAACTTCCTAACAATCCCTGCCATTTCCCCAGGCTCTGTGGCAGGCATGGGGTCCTGTACAAAGAAATTAGGTGGACTCTTGCCCTCAGGAAGTATTTAGTCTAGTGAGAAGGAAAGACAGAAGCAAGTAATGATAATACAATGTAAAAATATGATTTCCAGGGGTAAAAAACAATGTGTTATGGGAGCTTCAAGGAAGAAGGGACTCAATCCCGGAATGAAGAGACAATCTAAGGATAAATAAGCATTTTCCTGTTCAGAAAAGAGAAAAATAGGCATTCAGGCTTGGGTAATCATGCAAACAGAAACACTGAAAAAGGAGAGATCCTTGCATGTTAGAGGTAGTAAGATGGGAGATATATGAACTGTAGTGAAAATGGATTGGAACTGGAGAGGAAAAAAAGGCCTATCCGCCGTGCAGTGACACAGGAAGTGGACTCTACAGATAATTCCAGGCAGAAAGAGACCAGAAAAGCAATTACTAAAGACCAGAGCAGCTGAAGAAAATGGGCAATGGCTTGAACTGAAGATACATTCTCATGGAGTGAAGATGTCCTGGGAAGCAAGCGGTCAAAAACTGACATGACACACATGGAAGAAAGGCTCCTGCCTGCTCCATGGGGACCCAAACAGGCAAAAAATACCTGCAAAAGAAGTCAGAGCATCACATCACAGGATCCTTGATGTGCAGGACACAGAATTGAAAATAGAACAAGCCAGAAGCATATTTCATTCGGCCCAGTAAGAAAAAGGGAGAGAAAGCGCCAACACTGAAAGGGATAAAGATTCAGTAGCACAGGATCACCAATGGAGATCAACGGAATCCAAAATGAAAAAAAAGTAAGACTCCATAGTCTATATTTTGAGGGAAACTTACCTAAGGGAAATAAGAAAGTGAAAGCAACCATAAATAAATAAATAAATAAAAGCAAACCATAAATAAAAGCAAACACTGTAGTCTGCTTTGGAGGTTAAGCCACGGGACCAGGGATACTCACAGGACAGCCAGAGGTGGGTCAGCATCGTCAGAGCAGGCAGCTGGCCACCAGGCCAACCTGAGGACTAGAAATGGTACGCACCACCAGCATGACAGGGGTCCTGCCTGCAGGGTCAGTTTTCTGTACTTTTCTGTAAAAGATGCATCATACTCATGTATCAATGAAGGGTAGGAGGCCAGGAGACTCCCCAGGGAACACTGAGACCTGAAATGACAGCACAACCTCCTTGTCATCCTCAATATTGTTCCCATGATGCCGGCTGCATGTCATGAATCATACTCAGGAATTAAAAGTTACTACCCAAAAAAACCTGTTTCAATTCCACACACCACTTCTACAGAAAGAGGAGAGGTCAATTCCCATTGGTTTGGACAGCACTTTAAAGTCCAGCCAATACTCTGCCTGCAGGATTTAGGAGAGGTCCCAGTAAGAGAAGATAAAGCTGAACACTGTCTCTCCTGCCAAGGGGAAGGAAGGACACTGATCTAACAAATCCAAGTGAACACAGGAGGAGACGCCCACAGATCAAGCTACCTGGAAATCAAGAAGGAACTTCTGGTGTCAGAGCTGCAAGGCTCCTTGGGAACCATCCTATCCTACCTCCTACTTTATAAGTTAGGAAAATAAAGACCAAAATAAGAAAGATGC
>RJWH01009873.1:0-19894 GCA_004363575.1 Solenodon paradoxus
CTGTCCCCTGTCAGTGGGCTCACCTGTCCCACCTGTCACTGTGTCACTGGACTCACCCATCCCACCTGTTCCTGTCAGCGGGCTCACCTGTCCAGCCCGTCTCACCTGTCCAGCCTGTCTCACCTGTGTCCCATCTTTGATGCGCAGTCCCTGTGGTGAAGCCAGCGGTGTTGCCCGGAACCAAAGCGCTCTCTGCCATCCCGGCCCAGGCTGCTGCCGCGCAGAAGAACAAGCTGAGGGACCCCGGGGGCGGTTCCTTTCGGTAAGGGGGCTGCAGCCTCGCTGAGCGAGCGTTCGTGGCAGGGACGGAGACTCCCGTGAGGGACCTGTTCGTGGGCTCTGGCCACGAGACCGTGTTCCTTCGAGCTTGTACTTGACCCTGGAGCTTGTCTCCCGCAAGCTGCTCTGGGAGGCTCGCCGCACGAGGCGTCCCCCGCAGGCGCACCCCTGCTGTCCTGAGCACGAGTGGGCCCGCGTTTTCGAGCGGAGCCCGGCCTGCACGGGAGCGCCGCCGGTGCTGGCACTCGCGGGAAAGAGCTCCAGGCTGCGTGGGCCTGGCGGCAGGAGGGTCTCGGGAGCTGCAGGCCCTCCCCTCCCTGACTCTGGGAGCCGTGCTGCCCGGCGGGGTCAGTGCCGAGCAGGGGTGGACCGCCTGCAGAGCCGGGAGTCGGGAGGGGACGAGCGGGTGTGGGGCAGCTGGACTTGGAGTGAGGGCAGGGTCTGGAGTGGACGGACCTAGAAACAGGCCCGATTCCTCACCATGTGCCCCGGAGGAGCCTGGTCAGCGGTGTCGCACGTGGGCTGAGTT
This sequence comes from Solenodon paradoxus, assembly GCA_004363575.1. Lineage (NCBI taxonomy): Eukaryota > Metazoa > Chordata > Mammalia > Eulipotyphla > Solenodontidae > Solenodon > Solenodon paradoxus. The sequence continues at coordinate 809 of RJWH01009873.1, forward strand.
TTGCTTCCGAAGACAATTTCCCACCAGAGAGACAGCCGCTGGGAAGCCGGGCTGGGCCGGGGAGCAGACAGGTCACTAGCACATGCCAGAGGTCAGCGCATTGTGACCTCCCTCCCGCACCCATGGCAGGCGTCGACACAGTCAGTGCAGGGTCTGCAGACGGGTGGGCGCCTCCTCATGACCCGTTCGGGGGCAGGGGCGCTGGGTGGAGCCGTGTCCATGCTGGGGCAAGACTCCCGCCAGCCTGTGTCCCGCTGGAGGGACGCTGTGGGGGTGACAGGCTGTGACCTTCCAGCTGTCGGGCGAGGAGGCCCGCGCGGCTGCACATGGCACGGCTGACAGGCAAGCAGGGTCTGGGTGTGGCGGGCCGCCCGAGTGCCCCGAGGTATCAGGTCGTCCCCAGCGGTTCTGGAGAGCGTGCCTGCTGTCCGGTGCTTCTGCGCACTCGTGGCTGTCAGAGTGGAGGATGTGACCAGCTCAGTGGCCCCTGCAGCTTTTCCTGTCAGAGGACAGTGTGTTTCAGAGGGGACAGTGCCCATGGGAGAAACTAGCTGTGCTTTTTACGGGTGACCACTGGCCGCTTCAGCCCGAATCAGGACCCCAGTGAAGTCCTTGTCGCGTTAGTGATGTGTCTTCTCTGAAGGGATGATGATGACATTAACGATGTCGCATCCATGGCTGGAGTCAACCTGTCGGAAGAAAGTGCGAGGATCTTGGCCACCAACTCAGAGCTGGTGGGCGCCGTCACGCGCTCCTGCAGAGACGAGGCCTTCCTCCTCCCGGCGCCCCTGCAGAGACGGATCCTAGAGATAGGTGCGCCCGCGCCCCACCTGTCTCCTGCGCCTGTCACTGTGCTCCTTGGAAGCTGTCCCCATGCAGGCGCTCGCGGAGCGCGGTGGCCTGTCCCACGTTTTGTCTGGTGGTGTGTCCCTCACATCGGCCGCGGTGCCGGGCAACTGCCCCTCCCCGCGGGCCCCCGGACAGCAGCGATGGGGCGGGAGCGGTGAGCAGCGAGGGGAGGCCGGGGTCTGCGTGGTCGTCAGGCCCCTCCTCGCTGCTCGTCGCGCAGGTAAAAAGCACGGCATAACGGAGCTGCACCCGGATGTCGTCAGCTATGTGTCTCATGCCACGCAGCAGAGGCTGCAGAACCTCGTGGAGAAGGTGTCGGAGACGGCTCAGCAGAAGAACTTCTCCTACAAGGTAGCACAGCTGTTTCCTGAGGACACTTCCGCCGGGCCCCACATGGAGGCGGCGGGTGGCTTTCACAGCTCCCGGAACTGGAGTTTGGGAAGCTTCCCTGCCTTCTCGCAGGGTTCGGGTGCCTGTGCCCCAAGGAAGGGGGGACGGACGCATGAGCGTAGCCAAACCCGGGTTCCCAGCCGGCGGGGCTGTCGGGTGGTGCCTGGAGCTGTCGGCCACCCCCGCAGGACAGCATCACACAGGACACACGGGGCCGTTGCTTATGCTGCGGTGAACACTTAATGTAACAAAGAATCAAACTGCCTCCGACTCGTGGGGACGTCCCGTGTGCGCTCCAGCCGGCTTCCAGGTCAGGACAGTGTTTTTCTCTCCTGTAGGACGACGACAGATACGAGCAGGCGAGTGATGTCCGGGCACAGCTCAAATTTTTTGAACAGCTTGATCACATTGAAAAACAGAGAAAAGATGAACAGGAAAGAGAAATCTTAATGCGAGCAGCAAAGGCAAGTTCCCCTGGCCAGCCGGCTGCCTACCCGCAGCGGGACACTGGGTTCCGGGAGGCCAGGGAGACGCCGGGTGCAGAGCGCCCCTCGGCCCGCAGGCTGGACGCTACGTGGGCGCCCGTGGTGGGGGCCTCGTCCATACGGTGGCCGTTGAATCCAGAAAAGTGTGTCCCCTCTGAGGTGTATGCGGCCCGATGTTTGTGCCGTGTCTACGAGCTTTAATAAAGTCTGGAAGCATTGTTACCTGGCCCAGAAGTCCCGTGAATAAGGCTGTGACTTGTTTTTCTTTTTCTTTGAAAACAGTCTCGATCCAGACAAGAAGATCCAGAGCAATTAAGGTTGAAACAGAAAGCAAAAGAGGTAAACTTCTTTTCAGTCGAAGGGTTTTTGCTACACGCTTGAATGCAGGTTTGTGTTCCCCGAATGTCCCACGAGGTAGAGGAAGGCTGAGCAAATGACTGTGTCTGTGTGATGGGGACTTATGTCATCATTTTGCAAATTTGAAAGTTATTTTCCTGTGGAGACAGCTGGGGCCTCCACACCGAGGATTTCTCGGGCGGCACCAAGTCTCTGCATTTTTAAGTTTGTTCAGATGCGCCCTCGTGGCATAGCGGTCAAGTCCCCGGCACGGTCCGTGTGCTGCCCACGGGCCCGGCTTTGTGTCCCAGGTCTGGGACGTGAGCAGCTGAATAAATGCGTGACGCGCTTCCTCCTCCGCCAGCTCGCCGCCGTTCCTGCTGCACCTGTCCTTTAGAAAAAAAACTGTTCTTGTTTTTTGAAGCTTTTTAAGATGAGCGGCGAGTGTTTTATTCTTCTTGATTGTATAATACACCGACTTCTGAAAAGTCAGCATGTGAGTGCAGTTTTCATTCGACATTTCCAGGAGGACTTCTCTGGTGCCTCCGTAACTTACCACGCAGTGACCGGTCTTATTTCCTTCCCAAACCAGATGCAGCAGCAGGAGCTGGCCCAGATGCGTCAGCGAGATGCCAACCTCACGGCGCTGGCCGCCATCGGGCCGAGGAAGAGGAGGAAGGTGGACTCTCCAGGGCCGGGATCGGGGACAGAGGTGCGCGCACCGTCTGTGGGCTGGCGGGGTGCGGCCTTGGACGAGCCTGGTGGCAGATGGTCCTCCTGGGGGCTGTCACCTGCTTCCTGCCCGGGGCCGCTGCGCCCGTCCGGTAGGCTCGCCGGTGGCCGCCTCATGGGTCAGAGCGCCTGCACAGACATTCGACCCCGCCCTTAGCACACGAGCCAGAGACAGAGCGTGGTGGCGGGTCGGGAACTGGGACCCTGGAGGACCCACCTTAGGGCCGGAACTGGAGGAGCAGACCCAGAGCCTGGGCTCCTCATGCAGGGCAGGGCGTCACCTGCTCGTCGGCCTCAGTTTTCTGTTTCTGTGACGTCTTTATAGTTATGAATTCAACCCTACGTGTTGCCAGTTCTGCTCTAGATCACCGGTTGTTCTGGTAGGTCCCCGGCTCCTGAGCTCCATCTCTGGCCCCGCAGTGGCCCCGGGAGTGGCTCGTGGCGGGTGGTGCCGCCCTGCTGGTGGCTCCTCCCCGCCGCAGGGCCCTTGCGGTGCTCTGAGCTGTCACGGCCTTCGGTGTTTTCCCTGCGTCTGAAAGTCTGGCAAACTTTTTCTTTCACTTTTTATTTTTCACTTAAGATAAACTTCTACATTCTTGAATGAGCAAAGCCGCAGGCATGCCGCGTCACCGTCGCGAGCCACGGCCTGGAGGCTCCGGTGGCCGGAGTGGCTGGCTTCGTGTCTCCTCTCTGCGGAGGGGCTTTTCCCACACTCCACACTCCAAGGCTGTTGCTGTTCGCCTGCCGTGTGACCTCATCCCCGCCCAGAAGAGGTGGCGGACCCCCCGGTGTGTCTCACAGCATCGCCGGACTGTCTCTCTCCTTGTCCCCTCGGCCCCGCGCTTGAGCCTTGTCCGTAGACTGTCAGTCCCAGGAGGCAGCGGTCAGCGTGTGGCCCTCTTTCCGCTCCCGGGTCCCCGGGCCTGGCTGCCTCTGCCGCGGCTGCTTCGCGACCAGTCCTGGCTGCTGACGCCGTGGTGCGCGGCGTCGCGCCTACGTGTTCTCTGTGATCTCCGACCCCAGGTCAGGTTTTCGCTCCAGTTTGCAACCTCTGGCTTTTACTTCTTCAGATGTCTCTCCTTTTTTCTTACATTTTTTTATTTGTTGACGGTTCTTGCCTCCTTATCTGCTTCGTGCATTAGCCTCTGCCTGCCCTGGCCGTTCCTGGAGTCGGGCCCTTGGGCCCTCGGGCTTTACTGCCGGCGGCTCCGCCGGGACTCCCCTCTCGACGCGGTCAGGCGTGGGATGTCACCTGTGGTCTCCGGGACCGCCTGCTCTTTAGACCGAGTGGCTCTGTTCTCGGTCCCGGCGGGCTCGTCTCTGGTCAGCGGCCGAGCCCGTCCGGCGGCCGCCCTCTCACGCACGCGTCCTCGCTCTCGCTGCGTCCCACTGCTCCCGCGCCCGCTGGCCGTCTTGACGAGGGTCGCCCTCTGTGCTTCTCTGGTGTCCAGCGATCGTCCCTCAGTGCTGGGTGATGTGGTGACGTCGCGGGTGCAGGCTCCGTCCTCCTTGGGAGGACGCTGACTCTGTTTTCAGGAGCTCTGCTGGCCGCCACCTTGGCGGTCCAGGGGCTGCGGGCAGCCGCGGAGGTGTGACGCCGCTGGCCTCGGGCGCCATCCGCGCAGCTCTGCTTCAGGCCCCGCGGGGTCTTCCTCCGTGCACGCCGCGCACTCCTGGACGGTCCCCCGAGCTGGGCGCCGCCTGTGGCGAGTCTTCCTCGCGTGGCAGCGGCCGCTCACGCGTGGGCTCCGCTCCACAGTCCTCCGTGTGGAGCGTGCTGCGCCCCTGGCCCCAAAAGCTCGTTGGGATGCTTGTCAGTCCCTGTGCTGAGTCCACGTCTCTCTTCGGACCTGATGTCCTGCTTAGACACTGTCCCTGGGCCGGGGGCTTGCGGCCCGCTGCTCCGAGCCCTGGCGCCCGTGCCCAGAGCTGCCCGGGGTTCTGCCGCGTGGCCCGTGGAGCCGGCAGCGGCGAGTCCCACTCCGCCCCCGGGTCTGTTTCTTCTCCTTCCCAGCGTCGCGGTCTCTCTGGTGCCCCCTGACCTCTCTCTCTGCCGTGTTCTCGACTCCGTTTAATCTCCTTAAACTGTTTTCCTCTTCGCATCTGTCTCACCTTCTTCAGGTATCGCTGGTGTTCCGGCTCCTGTTCACGTTGGTCTTCAGTGAGGTTCTCTTTGTAGTGTCTTAGGCCTCCCCAAGGCTGCTGTTTCAGCGCAGGGTCCCGCGTCGGCCCTCGGCCGGGGGCTCCTCGCCTGCTCAGACACGGGCGTGGCTTCCCGCCGTCCCCTCGGCTGCCTGCTCGACCCCCGGCTCCCTGCTGCCCCTCCCCCGGGAGTTAGCACGCGGCGGGCGAGGCGGGCTGGCGGGTCTGCTGAGCTTGCCTCATGGCGCCCGGGGTTCAGCCTGGAGGGCCTGGCGGCGGAACAGTGACACGTGTCGGGCATTCGACGGACCAGAGTGCGCGCCTGCCGTGAGTGACGGGTGCGCGGTGATGTCCGTGGCGCCTCACTTGTGACACATCCCCTCTAGTGGGGGTGATACGGACGCTGGGATGTGCACGGGGCACTGGCGAGCTCTGTCCTTCACCTGCGGTTTCCCGTTGAGATGTGGTCGCCCTGTCACTTGGCACGTAAACGCCCAGAGGCCGCACCTCCGTGGTAAGCGGGGAGCTGTCGACACGAACTTTACTGAAACACCTTTGCAGTCTGATGCCATCCAGGTTCTCGCTGCGGCTGTGGCTCCGAGTGACCCCACCTCGAAGGCGTCAGGTCGCCGCCCACCGGCTGCCAGCTCGGTGCAGGGAGCCTGCCGCCCAGCCGCCCTGCTCGGCCGTGCCTCACCAACGCCGCACGTCGTGCTGTGGGGCTGCCGCTCAGCTGGCACCTGGTCACCGTGTCTTACGAGCTTTTCTGTCCGTGGGTCCGTGCAGGCCTTTCCTCGCAGGGACAGACGCGGTCCCGACGCAGGCGTCCTGGCCTCCGTCTCCAGCGCAGCTGTCTCTGGGCTGTGCGGCCTTTCCCTTTAAGCTGTCTTTCGTTCAGGGTAGTTTATTCTGTGGGTCGCTTTTGTCCTGAACCCCTTCGAAGGCCTTCCACCCGCTTCCATCCCCCGGATGGGGGCCTCCTCACCCTTTGCTTTGTCAGCACTTGGCCTGCCGTGGCCTCGCAGCTGCGTCCTCCGCTTTCTTGCGACGTTGTCTTACTCTGTTGGCCTCTACACCTGTCATCTGACCCCGAACTCTCCTGCCTTTGCTTGAGTGTCACCGTGTCCTGTGGGCTTTCTGAGGCTCCGTCGCAGTCATCCTTGCAGTGCAGCTCCTGGTGCCTGCTGGGTCCGTCCTGCAGGTGGCGTTCTTGGCAGCCTTCTCGGGTGGGTGTGCGCAACTCCGCTCTGCTGTCTTTGTCTTTCCTCAGACCACGAGGGCACCGTGCGATCCTCCTGTCGCCTGGCCCTGCCTTGCCCCAGCTCTCCCCCGCTGGCGCCTGTGCGCTTATGAGAGACTTTGTCGCCCCTGTTTCTTCCTTGAATGGAAGCAGCCGGCGTTTCCTTTCTGTTGGTAACACATCTGTCCACTGGCGGGGCCTCCATGCCCGGGCGGCGGGCGGCGGCGCCCCCTCCTGGCAGCGCCGCAGAGTGCAGGCGGCCGAGCGGCGTGGAGTGTGGGACTGAGGGTCCCGGCCCCCACGGGCCCCTGTGCTTCCCACTCTTCCCACCACTGCCCACTTTCCAAAGGGCTCCTCCTGCAGGTGGCATCGCCCTCGTCCCCAGAGCCACTGCCCGTCTGCTCGGACCCACCCCACGTGTGCAGGCTGGGGCGCTTGCGCGCTGGTCTTTGCAGCCTCGGCTCTGCTTCCCGCTTGTTCTGGACGTCGCGGGTGACCGCTTTGTTCCTGACCTGCTGAGTCCCCAGGCATGCTGGTCGCTGCCTGCAGCATGTCCCTGTGGCCTGCCCTCGCCCGTGTGTCCCACCTGCCAGCGGCCGTATGGGCTTCTAGTGGCCTGAGACCAGCCCTCGTGACAGGCTGTATGGCCAGTATCCCCGGCACGGTGACACACGGGGCTGTGTCCCCGCGCTCTAGTGGTGGGAGGGCCGCCGTGCAGGGCGTGACCTGGTGCGTTCCCCTGCCGTCCCCATAGGGGACGGGTCCTCCTCTAGGACTGCTCCTCAGAGATGGCACCCAAAGGGCTTGTCTGTCCTGACATGGGGCCCACAGGGCAAGTCTCGACTGGAGCGTGAGCTTGCTGGAGCCATTGTCCACTTTGGGGCCACCTGGGGTCCACGGTGGTGCTGGCACTGGCCCAGCAGTTCTGTTGTCTGAGGTCACTATGGGTCGCTGGCTGCGTGGGTAGCTTTTCCCTGGTAACACAGCCGCCCTCAGCCTCCTGCACTCAGCCCGCGGGCCTGCGATCTGTCCCCCGACCCGGCGGCCACCCTTGCGTGGGCACAGCCAGGGGGCCCTGAGGGAAGTGAGTGGCCAGGGGTGCCCGAGGGTCAGGCGTGGGTCCGAGGACTGAGTTCTTGCAGATGTCCCCTCTGCAGAATAAACGAGCCAGGGACCCTCTCCTGCAGCCTGGACACCTGGTGAGTCATGAGCACCTGGGGACTGGGCGCTACCAGAGTGCAGGAGGAGGGGACGGGGCCCCAGGGCGTGGGCACAGGGGTACCTGGACGGGGACCATGGGGCCAGGCTCAGGGCCTTGGGCGGCCCTGGCTGTGCTCTGACTGGGAGCTCCGGGTCCGGGCGTCAGGGTTCTGCGCCCCAGACCCGCTGCTGAGTAGCTGCCGTAAGACCTCACTTCTCTCGGCCTCGGCTTGTGTGCTCTTTCTGGTTGGTTCTGAGGGGAGTGCCTCCCCCTTGGGGATGTTAGATGGGAGTCACAGGGAACCCCCGGTGGTCACTACTGTGGGCCGCAGGTCAGGTGTGGCCACAGCAGCTGGAGGGAGCCCCGTGTGGCAACGTCCAGGGCTCACCCTCCCCTTGCCCGGTACTGCCTGGCCTCTGGTTCGTCCCTCTGTGTGGTCATGCGTGGCAAGTCTCCACGTCCTGTCCCTGCAGACGTGGACACCCTTCACAGACCTGTCAGGGACGTCCTGAGCGCTGCTCTGCAGACTCCAGGGAAGCTGGAAAGTTCTCTAGGCAGACACCGGGTCTACAGGGCACTGCCAGGCCCACGGGGTGTGCCAGGAGGCCTGGCCTCAGTCCCCTTACCCCTGCTGGCCGCCCGCTACACTGCGGCTGAATGTGGAGAAAATGCTACAAGTGCCTGATGACTTCTTGCTGGAGAGAACCCGGTCGCCATCCCTGTCGGAGAGCCCCTCGCTCCGAGCAGACAGACAAGCGGTCCAGCGGGGCCGGTGTGGCACGCGCCCAGGGCATCAGCTGGAGGCCAGGATGCATGAGACCATGACTCCCTGAGCGACCCTGCCTAGAACCGCCCTGCTGGTGGCTCTGTCTCTGCGACGCCCTGTGGCCACGTGACCCTGGTGCCGTGACAGCCATGGAGCACTACGTCCACCAGCCGCCCACTGCCCGGCTGGGAATTGGGCCTTGGCCTTGGAATGTGCCAGGGCCAGCAAAGCAGGGCTCCTCACTGCCCTGCCCGTCCGAAGGCAGAGCCCAGAGCTGTGCTCCTTCCCCTGTGTCCCCATGCCTGGGCCCAGGGTGAGCCTGCTGCTCCCTCTGCAGAGAGCACTGCCGGGCAGGCCTCCTGCTGGGCATGGCCACTGCACCCCTCAGTCTGGGAGACTGGCTCAGACCAGAGGGGCCTGTCCCGCTGGCTGCTTCCAGAGCCAGACGCCCGGGCTTCCCAGGAGCGGAGTGGCCGGCAGGTGCCCTGGGCAGAGCCTGCCGCCGCCTGTCATGCCTCTGCGCTGCTGTCTCCGCTGACGCTATCTTCTCCTTTCTTGCCCCCAGGGGTCGGGCCCCGGCTCGGTGGTCCCAGGCAGCTCTGGTGTCGGAACCCCCCGGCAGTTCACGCGACAAAGGATCACGCGGGTCAACCTCAGGGACCTCATATTTTGTTTAGAAAATGAGCGCGAGACAAGCCATTCGCTGCTGCTGTACAAAGCATTCCTTAAGTAGCGCAGGACGGCACGCAGACGATATGCCAGGACGCTTTTCTACATTTGCAGAGACGCCTTTTGTAACAAGCAGACGGGATGTTTAAAACAGCCGCCTCTTTACAACGGAACAGTTTTATATCCCTGTTTCTAAGTCAACTCTTCAGTCTGGAAGAAAACAGGTCTCACGTACGGAGGCCTGTGGGTACTCCTATAGGACAATTAAACTTAGCTCATCTTCGATTGAGTGGCCTTCTTGCCAAACAAGCCATATATAAACTGATGGGATCGTTTAGCAAATAATCAGCTGCCCTCTGTCACCTGGTAGCAGTTTCTCCCTTATTTCGCATTTTGGTTTAGTTCCGCCTCGTCTACACGTAGAGGCGTGTCTACAGCCAATGACCTCATTTCATTTAGTTTATTTTTGTATTTGTCAGTTGGCAAAGCAAACTGATTTTTAAACTATTTATCTCCCGCCCCGTTTGGAATCCTGCGGGTCCGCCGTCCGCCGTCGAGCCCGCCCGCCGCGAGCCCGCCCGCCGCAGAGCCCAGGCCAGGCCCCTCGGAACGTGTCCGCATCTGGACAAGTGCGTGTTATTTGCTAGAGTTTGTAAAGCTGTAAAGTTAAAAGAGATGAAAACCTTTTCAGCATAAATATATTTTACTTGCACTGTGTTTTTTAGCTAAAAGTGAAAACTTAGATGAAATAAAATCAAAGTTGAGAGAATCATCAAAAGACTGTTTCTCAGTGTGAATCAAGTGTTGAAAAATGGTTAGTGTATTTTGTCAGTAATTGTACATAATTTTGGCACATAACGTAAAAACGGCTATGGAAACTATCATTATTTTGCTAAGAGTCTGTACGCAAGCTGGGCCGACTTTACAGATGTCCAGAGCAAAGCCCTTCTTTGTACCTATTTTTTTATTACAAATATACTAATTGGTTCTTTATATTTTCAGAGGTTATTGTATTAAATTGTCTATTGATAGTACTTTTATGACTGTAAATACTCGGGCTTCTCCATGGGGCCCTCACGGCAGACTTTAATCCTCGCGTGTGGACTGATTGCTGATCAGTATTTTTATCAACACCTGAAAACTGTTACACTTTTATTTTGTCTTTTAGGAAATCCCCGTCTTTCCATTTTTTCATGTAAATTTTGCACAGTTACTTGTTCATATGTAAATATTTTACTTTCAAAAATGAAGTTTTTAATTGCTATTGTTTTATATAGGATTGAAAAGAAAATTAACTCCTTTATTAAAAACAAATTTATCTGTACTTGTTTTGCTTATTTCCCCCAGTTTTCCTGCTTTCCAGTCCCCAGCTGCAGACTTGCTGTGGCTGCTCTCGGGGTTGGTCAGCTGCTCGCTGGAGCCTGGTGTCTGGCAGGTGTGCCTCACCCCCGGGGCAGTGAGCCCGTGGCGTCTGTGTCCCGGGCTGAGCGTGCCCTTTGCACACTCAGGTGCCCCGCTCCATGGGGGGCGCACAGATGAACTGGTGCTGGGTGGACGGCCTGCCTGACCCCTCGGGCCAGCGGCCAAGCCCGCCCCGCGGGGCCCAGTGACGAGGGAACAGGTGCTGGGGCTGGCCTCGCCTCTGGCTTGAGGCTGCAGTGCCAACCGGCTCCAGCTGAAACCCCGCAGCTGTCTCGAGCCCCAGCGCGGCCTGTCTGCCGCCCACTTTGACGAGCGTGACGGTCTGGCTGGCTTGGCGTACTGGCGCGGGGCGGTCCCGTCACACCCTGGCTCCGGGACTGCGAGACGGAGCCCACACCGGGCGGCCGAAGCTGCCATCCTGGGAGCTGGGAGTCCCAGACACAGGTGATGGCCGCCCCTGGCCTGCCTTTTGCTGGTGGCTGCACCTGGTGCCCCGGGCGTGTGAACGCATCACCTGTCACTGCCCTGCGGCGTCTGCCGTGCTGTTTGAAGTTCCTTTTTCGCAGATGCCAGTCATGTTGGCCAGGGCCCACCCCACGGCCTGGTTTTCACTGGATCACCTTTGCAAAGACCCTTCTCCAAATCAGGTCATGTTCTGGGGGTCGGCTCAGGCAGATCCTTGGGGCCAGGACACAGTTCACCCCAAAGCACCTGTGATGCTGGTGCTTAGAGCCCGAAGGGACCAGGGCACCGCTCCCCCTCCTTCCGCCAGGGGGCACCCGTGACACGTAATCCAGTGTCTGAAGCACCTGGACTGGAAGAAACGGGGTCAGTCAGTAAGGGACATTTGTCCTTGGGTCTGCACGTGTGGCTAATTCAATTTCCACTTCTCGCGTGTCCCCGGGGTGCAGGCGGTCTGCCGAGGACAGCAACGTACGGCACACGGCTGAGCAGGGGGAGGTCCTAGCTTTGCCACGAGGCCATGGGAGCCGCCTGGGGCAGGGTCTGAGGCGGGCGGTGTGGGCTGGGGTCCAGGGCTGTGGGCAGTGGCCGGCACAGCCGCACAGCGGTGTCCATGCGGCCATCGGGCAAATGGGGAGGACTCAGGTGGCGAGAGCAGGTGTCCAGAGGATCAGGGCGCCGCACGTGCTCCGGCTCCCGGGCGCGAACTTCAGGAGGTCGCGGGGCCGAGGTCCGTCTCCGAAGAAAACAGTCTGTTGCAGCCACCATGGCCAGACCGACCAAAGCCGGCACTGCAGCGGAGGCACGTCCAGCAGAAGCTCCAGCTGGAACTGGAGACGCGTGGGCGGCGCGGAGGGCCGTCCATGGGGTGGTGTCGTTCACTCTGAGCCCAGCAGGACTTCCTAGGAAGTGACATGGATTCAGACCTTTACCCAAAACCAAGGACAGAGAGTGCAGTGCCCAAGACCGTCCAGACCAACGGGCGCCTTCGTCCCTCCGCACAGCCTGGGACGGGCAGAGCCCACAGGGGCAGCCGCTGGGCTGAGGGACAGTCTGCTGACCTGGGTGGGCTACACAGGTGTGCACAGGTAAGAAGTCAGGCTGACAGGCCAGCCCTACGTGCTGGCCTCCCTGGAGTCACATCGGTGAGGGGGACCCTGGCCGGGCCACCGGCCCTCACCTCCGCATCCGGTGCTGATGCTCTGGAAGGTGGCAGGTGGAGTCTGGTCCCTGCACACGACTCGGGAGGTCAGCTTCTTCCGTCAGCTGTGGTCTCCCAGTGTGGACTTCATCCGGGAGGGCGGGGTGTCCGCGGTCTGCAGCCCTGCCCCCAGCCTACCCCGGTGCTGGCGCTGACGCCCCGGCGGCTGTGCTGCGCTGTCCTCCGCGCGCGAGGCCGCCCCGTCCTTGCTCCTTTGCACACTGCAAGTGCCCAGGCCGCGCGTGTCCCCCTGACGAGGTTGTGTCTCCAGACACGCTGCTTTCCGCACACGGGCCCGGGCTCCAGAGGCCCCGAGGCTCCCCATTTCCCTAGCAGGCTTGCTGGGGAGACCCCTCCAGCCGCTGGCGAGGTTGCCTGAGCTCGAGTGTAACTGCTGGGCGTTCGTACTTTTGAGGACGATGGCGCGGCCTCTACTTCTCTGACGCGTGTGGCCCAGTGCCTGTGAGCGCTGAGTGGAGCTGGGCCAGGGAGCTGAGCCAGAGGGGACCAGGCGGGATGGGAGCGCGTCTGGACCGGCCTCAGGGCTTCTTTGGGAGTGAGTTGTCAGTTTCTTTCAGAGTGACTGTCACCCTGCCCTGCCCGGGGGCGGGTTGTCCCAGGCGGATGGTTCGGCTCACAGCCTGCTTGGAGCTGCTTGGAGGAGGGAGCCTGCTCCCGGCTTTGCTTCTGTCAGCAAAGGACGCGCACTGGAGGCGCTGGGGCTGGGGGCCTGCAGAGGGCGGGGGACTTCTGGGTACCGGCGTGTCCATGTCTTCCTGGCTGTTTTCCACGTCCACTAGGAAAGTGTCCTGGCCAGACCCAGAAACACCGTGGCAAAAACAAACCCCGAAAAAGGAAGACGCCACATCCAGCCGGGGGCTGGCAGGGGCTCCGTGAAGGCGCCGGCTGTCCTGGCGCTGCTCCGGCGGATGGGGGGTGTCAGGGAAAGGCGGGTCCCTGGGGTGCTGCAAGACCAGGTAAGCACCCCAGGAGGCACGGGCAGAGGCTGTGGAGCCGGCGCTGGGGTCTGAGCACCAGGGCGAGGGCGGCGGGTGTGCTGGGTGGTGGGTGACTGGCTGGCTAATGTGGGGGACACACGGGAACACACTGGCGCCGGGGCACTGGCTGGCGGCGGAGCCAGGCAGGCTGCGTGGGGGCGAGTCCTCCAGCCCAGCCCAGGACACTGGCTCCCAGGAGCTGGGGGGAGGACAGGCCCTGACTCTGCGCCTGGGACAAGTGGCCGCTGGGCCGCCCTTCCCTCCCCGGGGCAGAGGGCTGGAAGGCGGTGCTCCCACCAGAGGGGAGGCTGTGTCCGGAGAGGCGAGGGCACGGCACCGTGCGGGAAGCAGCAAGGACAGGGAGGTAAGCGGCAGAACGGGTGTGTGGTGGCGCATGTGGCTGAGGACAGGTCTCGGCGTCTGTGGGGGGACGTCGCCAGACTGAGGCCCCTCATGGCCAGCAGCAGGAGGGGCAGGGTCCCCGGTTCACACCCTACCCGCCCCGCAGGCACCCACCCACCACCGCCACCTCACCCCTGGGCCTGCTTCATCTCTGAAGGCGGGACAGCAGCTGCAGCTACCCACCAAGAGGTGGCCCGCAGAGTGGGAGCCATCAGAGGCTAGATGACCGTCAGGGTGCCCAGTGGGACAGCGCCTGCTGCTCCGGGGACACGCCCGCCCCCCCCACCTCCCGCCGCCTCGCACGAGCTATGCTGGAGCCCGGTGGGTGGCAGCCGGGCCATCAGGGAACGAGGAAACGGGGGCAGCAGCAGGCGCAGTCTCACTCAGGGTCACCTTCCCCGGCAGGCAGAGCTGGAGGTGGGCCCCGGGCATCTGTCCCATCTGGGGACAAGCAGGCACTGCTCCCCTGCTTTGCAGGCCTCGGCCACCAGGTGGCAGTGTGGGCTCGAGCAGCGACAGCCAGCCTTGCACTCGGGCAGGGTGGGGCGGGGCTAGGACGGGGGCGGGGTTAGGACCCTGGGGGCAGGGCTAGGACCCTGGGGGCGGGGCTAGAACAGGGACGGGGAGGACCCTGGGGGCGGGGCTAGAACCGGGGCGGGGTTAGGACCCTGGGGGCGGGGCTGGTGCGCCTGAGTAGGGGTAGGGGCCTGGAGAGCATTTGGGTGGGGGTCCTGGGGGGGACTGGGGGGACTGCATCTGGGCGGGTCAGGTCTGGGGAGGGGATCAAGGAGGTGGGTAACACGGGTAGCCGGCCGCAAGGTGGGGCGGGCAGGAGCTCGTGGGTGGAAGACCCACGCGGCCAGAGCGGAAGGTCGGGGTGCCCACCTGGGTCCTGGGCTGGCCCCCTCCCTGCGGAGTCACCCCGGGAGGCCTCCTGGGACAGAGGTGGCGATGGCATGTGCCTCCTGCCCCCGGCGCCCGCCCAGTGTGGGACCGGTCCTGCACACCCGCCCTCTGGCGGCTGGTGGCCCCAGGAACCACGTGAGGGTCTCCGCGAGGGGCCCGGCAGGCCCTCAGGCCTGTGCAGTGGGTGGGAGAGAGGTCGCTGTCCACTGCGGCCTCCAGCTGGGCCCAGGCTGTGCAGCGGGGAGAGGGAGGGCAGCCTGCGCCTGTGGGCCTGACGTCCTGCGCCAGCCTGGCCTCCAGTGCGGCTCTTAGCCGACGTGCTTTGCCCCTCGGGCTGCTCAGGGTCCTTTTCTGGAAACACCAGCAACGAGGTCCCGGGGCCCACGAGCTGAAGGGTCCACCTCTTGGCCCCTTTGCTGCCTGCAGGCTGCGTGGTGGGGGCAGACGTTCCCCAAAGATGTCGCCGCCCCGGCTGCTGTCAACGCGGCCTTGTTTGCATGGAGGATCTTCGCGGATGTGACGGGGGATCCTGATAAGGCTTGTTTTGGGGTGATCGGGGGGCTCTGGTCCAGTGACACTGTCCTTGCTGTGGAGACCTGAGGGGAGATGGGGAGAAGTGGGGAGGCCTGTGAGGACAGGTGCAGACGTGGCAGCGACGCAGCGTCCGGAAGCCTCCGCGACGGCCTCGGCTCCTGCAGCTGCTGGCGTGTCCTTCCGAGTCCCGAGCACCCGCTGACGGCCGCCCCCACCCCGGGTCCCAGTACAGGCCGGCCTTGGCCTCCTGCCAGGGGCGTGGGCACCGAATGTCTCCGGGCCGCCCTGCGGCTGCGGCACGTGGGAGGGGTGGGTGCCGTGTGTCCTGGGGGCCTCTGGGCCCCTGCCCGACCGACATCAAGGCGGGAGTCCGCCCGGACCCAGCTGTGGACAGAAGACTCCGCAGGGCGTCCTGGTCACCTCGGCGAGGCCCTGCCTCGGGGACGGCGCTGGAGCTGGGGCCTCAGCAGGCTTGCCAACGGTGACGGTCATAGCTGCTCTGCACCTCGAAATCAGCAAGTGCCGACTTCTTACCAGCCGTGCCGCAGCGGGCGCCGCCCCGGCTGTGCGGGTGGGCAGCGGGGAGGACGGAGAGCCCGTCCAGAGCACCGTGCGGGGGGCAGAGACCACGAGCTGGAGAGGGACCCCACCAACCCCATCTCATGGGCCGGGGAGACGGGCTGGTCGCGGCTGGCTCCTCCGGGGGGTGGCGCAGGGCCACTGACACTGCTTGACGAGCAGGACCCTTCCGGCTGGAGCCCTCTGCTGTCCAGACTAGAAGCCCAGTCCTCAGGACGTCGCCGGGCCCCCTGAGGAGCCCCTACATGCCATGGGGCCTGTTGAGCAGACCAGGGTGGGTCCCGGTTCCCAAAGCTGTGTGTCCGGCTTCACGGAAAACCCAACTGTCTCTTCCCGGGGGAAGCGGATCCAGAGGCCCGGCAGGACCCTCCTGCACCGAGCCTGCCCAGGAGGCGACACCACTCCCGTCAGTGCCCCCAGGGGTGGGGACTGCGGGCAGCAGGCCAGGTGACAGTCCATAGATGGCAAGCATGTGTGGCCCCCCAGAGTCCCATCCCGACCCCAGGCCTCCACCTTTCAGCCCTTGCCGGCAGCTTCCACCCACCCGTGTCTCCTGTCCACCCTGCCCTCTCCTCGTTTGTCCACCTGCCTGTCCCCACAGCGTGTTAGCCGTGGGTCCCAAGTGTGTGTGGGTGCACGGGGCACAACGTCCGTGGGCCTGCCTCTGCATTTGGTGGTTTTACCTGCTGACGTCAGCCGTGGCAGGTGGGGGAGGTTTGCACTGAAAAACGGCAACTGCCAGAGGCCTGTGTGCGGCGTGCACATCTGCGTGCGTGCGTGCGTGCGCATTTTAGACCCTTGGCTCTGGCTGTCCCCCCACCCTGGTGAGGAGAGCACGGGCCAAGGGGCAGCACTGCCACCCGAGACCACTCTCACACCCGGCCCCACACCCCTGCAGTGTCTCCTGCCCTCCGAGGCTCGGGGTTGCTGTTGGTGGGCGTGAAGCTCACCCCTACGGGCTAGGGCGCCATCACGTCCCCAGGCCCTTGCAGGGTTGGACAGAGCTGGGTGGGGAGAGAAGGGTGGGCGGGCATGGCTGTGGTCGCCCTGCCGTTCCCCACGCTGCCACGCAGATGAGATTTCTGCCATTGACCCAGACCTCCCCCGGCCTATGAAAGCGGCTCTGCCCAGACGGGGCGGACACCTGCACGGTGTGCTAATTGGCTGTGTGACTTCTCAGACTCGCGCGTATTTGGGTGGCTGGCACGTGGGCCCTCACTTGCGCTGAGGCCCACCAGTGTGAGCTGGGCCTGATATGCTGCTCCGGCTCCCGACCCCGCCCAGTGCCCGGGACCCAGCGGGACCCAGCGGCGCCCCGGCCCCTCCTGCCCTGCCTGCACGATGCCGAGACACCACGGCCTCCAGAACACGCGGGAAGAATGAGCCAGCTGGAGGCCGCCTACTTAAAAGGGGACTTTATTTCTCCTCTGCGGCAGTGGGCACGTCCCGCCCCCCAGGACAGCCCCCCGTCGCTCCCCGCGTGGAGCAAGACTGTCGACTGGCACTGAAAGCACATCGGAAACATTGACGCTCGTCCCTTTTTTTTTTCCTCTTTTTTTTTTTTTGGTACAAAATGATACAAACGACAATACAAAATAGTTGTGCTGTTGACGATTACAAAAAAAGTTGGGACGCTGGTGGAACCGCGCGATGCTGAGTGGCAGGGCAATGCGTCACACTCCAGGACCGTCCCCACGCGGCCACCGTCATGCGGGCCGCGACACGTTGAGTCCATTTCCCAAAAGAAACATGCAGAAGAAAACGATGGGAAAACAGAAAGGAAAGTAAAAGGCGTTCCACGCACAGGGGGGCCGCCGTGCCGGCCGCCGGTGTGGGGCCCCCACATGCCCGCCGGCGCCCACTGCCGTCGCCTTTGCTGCTGTCACTTGTGACACCGACCAAACTGCCAGCCCTCACCCGACTCTGCCGTGGGGACAGTGGCTGTCGTCCCAAAGGGTGGCTGGGGCCACGCGAGGGACACTGAGGCATCTGCGGGCTGACGGTGGCCGTCACCTGGGCATTGGGCGCCGGAGGCCAAGCACTTGGATGTGCTGAAAGACGTGAGGAGACCAGCGTGTGTGGCCAGGCGGGTGCCCACTGGCCCCGGCGACTCGGCCTGCAGCAGCCCGTCGACAGGCAAATCCCCTCAGAAGCCGCAGCTCGCCCAGCACCGCCAGGGCCCGGTCGCGGACACAGCGTTTCCATAGCTCACGCTGACTTGTGGCCTCAGAGGGGAGTTCCCAGACGGCCGGCTGCTCATGGGAACCCCGCCTGTCTCTGGCCACGGGACTCCCTGGGGTGGCGTGAGGGCAGCGCTCCCACGGTCTGGAAGCCGGAGGGGCACACGGGAAGCCCTGTCCCGTGCTGTAGCCTCACCGTGTGATTCAGACATCCCACCCGGGGGCCTGGCTGTGAAGAGCGGCAGGAGGGGAAGGGGCAGAAGGGCGGGCGGACGGCCTGGGCCGGACTGTACCCGGCTCCCCTGCCGGGTCAGGCAGGGGCTGACCAAGGGTCCTGGCCCCCCGAGGGACTCCATGATGCCCAGTGCTGGGTTGGCCTGGCATCTGCCCGAGGTCAGCCCAGGGCCCCCGAATGGTGGGAATCCCCCCACACCTCCCCACAGCACCCTGCAGCCTGCACTGCAGCAGACCCCCAGCTGGAGGGTGATTTTCCCCAGCCCCGAAGTCCAGGGAATGGCCACGCCCCGGCCCGTGGGCCCGTTCTCACTGGCTGTTGGACCCCAGAGATTTGCAGAGCAGAGCGGGGCCCTGGGAGCTGTCTCACGGGGCGTCCAGCAAGGCCCTGCCTACTGCCTCCATCTGATGCGTGGCTGCCAGGGAGAAAGGGACAGACCCCACCACCTTGCTGCTCTTGGGTTCCCTGCTCGAGCCTGTGACTGTGGCCCTGCTGGGGAGAATGAGGGGACTGGTGAAGGTTTGCTTTGGGAAGAACCCACACTTTCCACATACGTGTACACGCAAATCCACTTCCAGTCAAAGCTGCTGAGAAAGGAGGGTCACAGCACAGGGCCGGCCACGGGCCGAGCAAGCAACGGACCAGGCTCCCATGGAGACACGGGCCCCGGGCACCCAGCCCCATCTCCCCAGAACCCATGGGGACATGGGGACATGGGCACCCCAGCCCTCATCTGTACCCCAGCCCCCCATCTCCCCAGGGCCCATGGACACTTGGGGAGCAGGTGTGGAGCGGACCTTGAGGCAGTCAACTTCTTTGCCTTTGTCAACACTGGGGTCCCCTGTCCCCAAAGGACTCTGGTGCCAAGTCCTGCCCAGGCCCAGGGTGTCCTTTGCCTCTTAGCTGGAGCCAGGAGCGGAGAACCTCCTGCGGGCCGTGTCCTGCGGGGGCGCTGGGAGCTGGTCTCACCCCGGAGCAGCGCAGCACGACGCCGGGTCACCTGCGAGTCCTCGGACGCGGTCCCTTCGCTGTCCTGGGAACGGCCCGCCAGCTCCAGCCTGCGCTGGAGGCCGCTGAGGGCCGCAGGGAGCATGTGGGCAGCGCTTGTTCTGCTGTGGGCCACAGGGCACTGTTGTTCCTGGACGGTGGCCCGGATGCCCCGGGAGACGGGCAGCGCGACGGCTGCTGGCCAGAACCTGGCCACCCACACGGGCTTGTGGTCACCTGACACGCAGTCCAGAGGGCCGGTGGGAAGACGGGGAAGAGGCGGGGGCACCCTGGCCGCGCTGGAGTCCCAGCCCCCGGGCTCCTGAGTGGTCGGCCGTCCGCTGTCAACACAGTCCAGGTGGGTGTGGGG
>RJWH01009874.1:0-19890 GCA_004363575.1 Solenodon paradoxus
AGGGATACAATCCTCTGAAAGGCTTGGGGAGGGAAGGACAAATAAATCCAAGTGCCTTAGAGTCAAAAGGACAGAAAGGCAGACAAGGACTCAGATATCCAAATTTATAGTAGGGGTTTCTATAGCTGAGCGTCTGACCCCCATCCCACTGATGTGGAAAACAACACCATCCATCTGGGTAGAATAGTGACCCCTTAGTAAACGAAAAGTGGATGCTTTGCAAGAACTAGTACCAGAACAGCTTGCTACAGGACATATTGAGCTTTTCAATAGCTCCTGGAATTCTCCAGTGTTTGTAATAAAGAAAAAATGGGAAAATGGAGGATGTTAACTGACTTAAGAAAAATTAGTGAGGTCATTCAGTCTATCAGAGCTCTCCAACCGGGACTCCCCCTACTGCTGCAAGTCCCTGAGACTGAATGATTGTAATTGTGGATCTAAAAGATTGCTTCTCCACTATCTCACTAGGTGAACAAGATAAAGACTATTTTGTATTTACTGTTCCTATTTTCAATCATAAGGAACCCACCAAACAATACCAACAGAAGGTATTGCCTCAGGAAATGATTAATAACCTCACTGTTTGTCAAAGATTCATTGGACAGGCCCTGTAGCCATTATGGGATAATTTGCCCACAACATGTATCATCCACTAAATGGACGATGTAATGTTGGTAGCCGAGATGCTCAATCTCATAGAAGGCATTTATCATTCTTGCAGGAGTTACTGCCACAAGAGAGCTTCTGCATAGCTTCTGACAAAGTCCAGAAAGAAACTCCTTATAATTATTTGGGCACCATAATTGATAAAAACCAAGTATTGCCACAAAAGATTCAATTTAGATGAGATACTCTAAACACTCTTAATGATTTTCAGAAGTTTATCTGAGACATAAACTGACTTCAAACTACTTTAGGCATTCTTAGTACACGTTAACTCATTTGCTTGATATCCTAAGAGGAGATCTAGACCTTAACAACCCAAGGACATTAATTCCTACAGCAATAGAAGAGTTGGTATGGATCTAAAAAAGAATACGTCGACCCTGGCGAGAGTGTCTCTTTGCAAATTTTCACCTCCCAACATTCTCCCACAAGAGTTTTGGTGCAGGGCAACAGAATAGTGGAATGGATATTTTTACCCAATCAGCAGCAAAAGAAATTAGAAACATTTTAATAATGGGGAAAATAGCTCATACAGGGAGGTGCCGGCTCCAACAATTAATTGGAGTAGACCTGGCTGCAAATTATTATACCATTAACAAAAAAATAAATTCAAACAGCCTATAAAAATAACCTTAGCTGACAATCCAATATGTCAGATTATATTGGCAATTTGAGTAATCATTACCCCACGAGTAAACTGTTTCAATTCCTGAAACAGACTCACCGGATCTCACTTAAAAACTTCAGTAGTTACCTGCTTAATTCAGCAAACACATACTTTACTGATGAAAGTAATAAAGGAAGGGCAGGATTTTATGGGACCAGAGTTAAAGTTAGGCAAACCCCATACCAATTGTCCCAAAAATTTGAGCTTACTGCTCTTATTCAAGGACTTCTTTAAGCTTCTGAGACACTTAATATAATTACTGATTCCCAATATGTTACAAAGGTAGCACAAGTAATAAAGACTGTAACATTCCTTCCAACCTGCTCTGACTTAGAGGCTTTCTTCCAACAAGTGCAGAATACAGCTTGGAATAGAACTCAGAAGTTTTACATCACACCCATCCAAGCCCATTCCTCCTTGCCCGGGCCTCTCACTCAAGGTAATGCTGCCATAGATCAACTATTGATTGGAGTGACTCAGGAAGCCATTGACTGGCATCAACTAACTCAATGTAATAATGCTAGTGGGCTTTGAAAAAAATTCCCTCACCAAAGAACAAGCAAAGCTAATTGTACAAGTGTTCCACCTGTTCTGCTATTGTTCAGCCCAATTTTGGAGCTGGAGTCAACCCTAGAGGCTTAGTGCCCAATGAACTTTTTCAAATGGGTATCATGCATGCCAACACCTTAGACTACGTAGGATATATGCAGGGTCAATGAATCAGCCTACGCTGCTAAAGGTCTTCAACAATTCCTCCTCTAATGGTCCATCAAACATATTAATGGCATTCCACAAAAAAGCAATTACAATTATGTGATGTGATAGAGGTTAATTATGGTTACAATAGCAATTATAATACCTCATATTAATATCTCAAATAAAGATGTTGAGTACCTTAAATCCACCCAATGTTGTTCGGTAAATATATTTCAATGAAAAAAAATGGCGTACACCTGGTAGCAGTCCCACATACATCCCAGGGTCCAGGGTTCAAGGTCTGGGGCCAGGGTGAACAACTAAATAAAAATTAAATAAATGAAAGCGTTGCCTTCTCTACTCTCTTCCTTCCTATTTGTCTACTCACCTTCATTCCTGTCTGTACCTTTTCTCTAAAATTTTTTAAAAGAATAAAATAATTAACATTATATAAAAATGGGTAAAAGTTTTAAATAAACATTATCCAAATAAGAGATGCAATTAGTCACTCAGAATATGGGAAAAAGTTCAACATTAGTAGGTTCTAATTCACAATAAGGTACCACTTCCAAAACAGTAGAATAGCTACTATACTTTTAAGGAAAATAGGTATTCCTGAAGATATAGGGAAATTACAACCTTTGTGCTTTGTCGATAGCTATGTAAAATGGTGTAGAGTCGTGGGGAAAATGTTTGCAATTCCTTAATAATTTAAGTAAAGTTATCATCTAAACAGACAATTCCATTTCTAACTACATGCTAAAGTAATCAAAACGTGGATAAAACAGCTACTTGCATGCAAATACAGAGTTATTATTCACAACAGCCAAAATGGAGTGACAAAAGAAAAGTGTGTTCACTGTTTAATAGAAAAACAGAGCACTTGTTTATGTAATCACTGAACGGAATAAAAGAATGATGGTCTCATTGTGCAATGTGGATGAACCATGAAAACAATATTTTAAATGAAATAAGTTAGATAAAAGGACACATAATAGATGATTCCAATTATATGTGCTATTTATAATAGTCAAATTCATAGTGATAAAAACTATCTAGACATACATAGGGTTCGATTGGGGGGAAATAAAAGTTTCTGTTTAACTGATGGAAATGTCTGGTATAGTGGTGATGGTTTCACAAAAGTGGGAATATACTTAACACCACTGAGAGTATATTTAAAAATTGTTAAAAAGTTAAATTTCATTTTATAATATCTAGGAACATAAGGTAGAGATAGAATCATCTCTTAATTTCCTCATTTTATGATTTACAAACCATTTTTGCATAAAGAAATTAGTTAGATGGGTATAAGCATGGAAAAGTCTTAGAAATAATTGAGATGTGTAATCATCTCTGAAAATTGAAAGTATAAGGAAGTTTGACATCCATCATCAAGTCTACATGTTTTCAAAGTATGGGAATATGGTCAAATGAAAACCAGCATTCACTCCTCCCATTTTGGTATGTTGTTGAATTGCTGAAGGTGGTCATTGGAAAAGTTTATTCATGAGTCTCATTAGCATCTATAATTTTAGATGTGAGTCCTGTATAGTGATCAGATAATGACACGGGAGTTTCATATGGAACAAATGAAACACATCCATATTTATTACATTCTGCTACCAGCAAGGTTGGAAAAACATTGGGTTGTTTGGAAGAAGTGGAGGTAAATTTCCATGTGAGTTTGAAAATGGGGAGATGCACATCCTTTGTTCCACAAACATAATAACCAAGTGAGTATTAAACCAACACTCGAGGCACATTTAATGCTAACCGTACAGTGTAGTATATTCACAGAATCAAACATTTCATGGACCTTTTCCTGATTTCACCACTGTTTTGATGATAGCAGAAATGTCAGCTTTATCAGCTGGACTGGATTTGAGTGTTCTTAGTAATTTTTCAGTACTCAAACATCACACTCAGCTCATTCATAGCAGTTGCAAAATATTCTTGCAACAGTTATGTTCAACATACTTAAAGTGGTTTCTATTTAGGGAAAACAACACAGGTGCACCCTAGTGCATGGGGTTTGAGTGAGCTCAGTCCGCATACATTGCAAGGTCCTGTGTTTGCATCCTGGGAATAATGGGAACAACAAAGATGAACAATTAAATAAAATAAATGTTTCTTCCTCTCTCTTGTGCTGCCTGCATCTTTCCTTTAAAAAAGAAAATAAGACAAGAAGACTGTTTTCTGTAAGTTAGAGAGCAAGAAACACGCCTTCCACCTGAACATTGCTATTTCATGTTTGATTTGAGGACAATGATGCTGTTCTCTCCATGAGATCATGGCATGTAGGTGGTCCATGAATACCAGTGGAAATTCCATTTCACTATATCTCATCTTGTACTTACCCCAAAGGAAATGCCTATCAAAAGTAAAGTAGACTGGCTTCTGTGACTGTTGAAAATCCATACAAGAAACATGGAGTAGCTTGATATTTTTGATCACATGGGAGAGATTAAAGAACATGGCAAAAAATGATAGATAGATCAAGGAACAATTCATTTACCAAGATATTTATAAAACTACATGTGTGCTACCTCAAGGCAATCATGCTGATGTGGATTTAAATCAAGAGTTTGACCCTACATTTGGATAAATTACAAAATGAACTGCATTCACTCCTGGTAGGAAATCTTATGTAAAACTCAAGGCACTTGAAAACATCCATGAGGACAACTAGGAAATTCTGGGGAATTAAAGTACTTTGCTTCATGAAGGTAAATGCAAGCTTCAATGTTTGTCTAGCAGTCTGACCTAACTGGTGAAAAACTCTGTGCCTTTTCTTAATATCCCGTAATGACTTTACCTTAGATAGGTGTAAGCTCTATGAATGCTCCATATCTGACCCTTCTTATCACCTCCAGTCAAGATCTAAACTTATATCACAGGACTCCTTAGAGAGATAAATGCAAAGTTTGAATAAGAAGTCTTGGATACACTGACCATATATCTGTAAGACAAAAATGGGACATTAAGATGGCAAATATGGGGTAGGGCTATGTGCTAGAGACTAAGGGGAGGGGAAGAAGTGGAACAATCCAAGCCGAAGCAAAGTAGTCAGGCCAGAACAAGTAAGTGCTATGGATGGCAATCGAGGATCACATAGTGATGACATGTGGTCCAATGGGACTTCTTACAAATGGCTAGGGCTGGTGTAAGGAATTTTATCATCTTAGGTGAAAAACATATCTGTTGCCCCTATTTGCCACACTCTAAATGTCCTGCCTAAAAAGCAAGCAACTTTCAACATCCCAGTGTCAGAAATCACCAGTAATCATCACAGTGCCAGAGATAACCCCACCAGTTCCAGAAATAATTCCAGTGCCAGAGATAACCCTTACAGTTCAAGGATCAACATGTACAGCCAGAGAAACCCCCATAGTACTTACCTGTATCTTGACCAAGCCGTGGTGTACTGCTCCCTTTGAAGAAACAGGTGCACATGGGGCGGGAGGGGAATCCTCTTACCATGTCCCTTCTTCCTCACAGGGGTCAAGAATAGAAGTAGAAGTCACAGCCTGCTGTAGTCAGCTCTGGAAAGGGCATTTTTAATACAGGACAAAAAGTACAGCTCCTTTTAGGCCCCTTCTAGAGAATGGGTGTTAGGTAACTAAACTGCCCCTTTTGACCTGTGTTAAAGGCAGCCTTGCTTTATTAAATATGGGACAAAATTGACATTTATAGTAAAATGACAGGACATTTGGGAAATGTGAAAAAATGCTGTTTTCCCATTTTACATGGTACTTTAGTTCATCCTAGGATTAGCTATCCAAATGGTTGCAGAATGTTTCTAATTTATACTGGAAAAACTTAGAAGGCATGTGTGAATAAATTCTACTGGACCTCCTTCCTGGACTAAGAGGATATTTTTAGCATAAACCACCTATATTTGTGATGTGCATTATCAGAAACTTGATTCCATGTGTTCATTTGGATAAAGTATCTGTAATATTTTTCTCCATTCATTGAAGCTTGGATTCAAGAGTGATCTCCAAAATAAATTCAATGGCTCAGATTTATTTAATATAGTGTAGAGCAAATATAATGTGTGAGTGAAGACAATTTTGGTAGAAAAGGCTGATAGAGATCTCCTGAAAATGTTTCTTCCTCTCAAACTATGAAAAGTAATCAATAATGAATATTTTGGGGAGTCTCAGCATAATAGCACATGTGTTGACAAAACAAAGAGTTCTTTTTATTACAACTGACTTATGGGTTGAGCTGTTTTTAAGACAATTACATGATTAAAAACAAATATGGATAATGGTAAACTTAATCCAATGGTCATTCCCAGATCTGATAGTTTCTGGAGTGGATCATCTTTAGCCTTGGTGCTCAGAGACACATTGATATCACACAAGATTTTTCTCCAGATTATCCATGAAGTGTTGACTACTGTCTGGTAGGGGTGGAGTACATCTTTATTTCTCCATTTCTTCCACTAATTAATAAGTACCCAATTTCCTGTATTAAGTATTTCACGGAATAAAATTCATGCATGGGGTACTTTTTCTACATTCAATTCAAAAACACAGTTAAAATTATTCAGAAAATACAAAAGGTTATTTATACTTTTTGAAATATAAAGAGATTAAACATTTTGCATATGGTTAACCACAAGCTATCTGTGAGTAACTGATACAAGGATCAGGAGTCAGTCCTTTGAGGGGTTCAAGTGCTGTTACTGCTGAGCAAGTATCCTGGAGGCTAAGGTCTCTGTCAGGGACTCAGTTTCAGCCAAAGAATTTAATTAGGGATTGTTTTATGTCCTTGTTTCTAAGACTATAGATAAAAGGGTTCAGCATGGGTGTGACTACTGTGTATATCACAGAAGCTATTGCACTGTTCTTGGAGTCTTGAGAAGCAGCAGAGCTAAGATAGACCCCCAGTCCTGTCCCATAGAACAAAGAGACTACAGAGAGATGAGACCCACATGTGGAAAATGCTTTATACTTGCCACTAGCTGATGAAATTCTCAAAACAGAGGTTGCAATCTTAGAGTAAGAAAAAAGGATACCCGTGAGAGGAATAATACCCAGAAGGCCGGCTGCAAAATACATCACTAGATCATTGAGGAAGGTGTCCGAACAAGCCAGTTGGACCACCTGGTTAAGTTCACAGAAAAAGTGAGGGATCTCCAACTCTGTACAAAATGACAGTCGTAGGACCATTAAACCATGTATGAGAGAGTCCAGGACACTCAATAACCAGGAAAGAAGAAGCAGGATGCCACAGAATCGAGGATTCATGATGACCACATAATGTAAAGGGTGACAGATGGCCACAAAGTGGTCATAGGCCATCACTGTCAAGAGAAAATTGTCTAATCCTTCAAAAAGCATGAAAAAGTACATCTGGCTGAGACAAGCTTCAAAGGTGATGACTTTGCTTTGCATATGAATGTTCAGTAACATCTTAGGAATGGTGGTGGAAGTGAAACAGATGTCCGAAAAGGACAGGTTGGAGAGGAAGAAATACATGGGCGTGTGGAGATGGGGATCAGAGATGATGGCCAGGATGATGAGAAGATTTCCAATGAAGGTGACCAGATACATGGACAAGAACAACCAGAATAAAACAGGCTGTAGCACGGCCTCTCCCGAGAGTCCCAGGAGGATAAATTCTGAAGTACGAGTCTGATTTTCAGGTTCCATGTACAGGAGGGATTTGCTGGTTTAGAAAAAAAGAGGAATAAGCAGTGAAGCACAAAAATTGATCAATAAATTAACATAAATATTATGGCTTTATTTTAAACACATTTGATTAAGAAATCCCATTATATTTCCTATAGATCTAGTGGCTGCTATTTGAAAATGTCAAGAATCATAACTTAGTGCCTCTGGTTGAGGAGCAATTTGTTGCAGTCCACATACATTCCAAGGTCCTGGGTTTGCATGCCAGTACTGCAAGAAAAACCAAAATGAACAACTAAATGTTTCTTCCTCCTCTCTGTTCCTGCCTGCTCACCTTCATGCCTACCCTTACCTTTTCTTTAAAAAATACCAAAGACTCCTCAATGCTCTGTCCTCTTTTGTTACTGAGATCAGCCATCATTCTGTGCCTAATACAAACATCTTTTCAAGGCATATTTCCTCTGCAAATTCCCTGATTTATTTTGGTTCAATGAATAGTTTTATAATTGCATTGAGGCAATATTGATTTACAAAACAATACGAATTTGGATGTAGTTATACCCTTCGTGAAGTCCATGAGAAAGCATCACACCCACTGCCAAATTTCCAAAAGTCTTCCCACACTTCAGATGTCCTCCATTTGTGCCCACCTACTTCCTCAATGATAACCTAAATTCCATTTTCAGTGTCCAAGGATTAGTTTTTGATAGATCTCCTCCTTTGAATTGTTTATATTCCACATAAAAGTGAGATCATCCAGTATTTCTCTTTCTCTTTCTGCCTTATTTCACTGAGTATCATCCCTTCTAGTTGCATCCATGTAGTCACAATGGTTGGATTTCTATTAGGGCTCTGTAGTATTTCATATGTACCATATGCTACCAAATGATTTGCAAATTAATATTTAAGCCACTGAAATTAATTAAAAGTTCCTAGTCTTTTACATTTTTAGATATGTATATCTGGGTGACAATAGAATATCAATAAATAAGTAAACTAATAGATGATGATTATTAAGTAAAATAATGGAGCTTGATGAAGATACATAATAAAAAGAAAACACTTTTTAACCATGTCCAATTAAAGGAATTTGGGAAGACAATCTGAAAGGAATGAGGTTGAGATATCTGTATATTAATTTTCTATCTATCTGTCATCTATCTATGTACCTATCTTTCTATCATCTCTCCATCTATCTACTGTATACTATCTGTCTATCATCCATCTCTCAAGGATATCTGCCCGCATGAATCTCATGAGAAGAGCATTTAGATCGAGAAATAGCCATTAAAAAGATCTTGAGTTCATGAGAATTCCAGGCACAATCACAGAACAATGAGGGGCTGGTGTGGTGGGAGTACCTACAGCAAAGATAAGGGATGGAGGTAAGATAAGAATGGTAGTAGGATGCTAGTACATCCAGATGCTGTGGAGAGGTAACATCGTGGATTTCTTAGTAGCTATTTAAAATGTATAGATTATATTATATATAATGTACTTAAGATGACTATTAACTATACTGTATATAAATGACACATACTTTGATTCATGCATAAATGCTCTCCTTCAACTTCCGTTTAGTCCAAATTCTGTGTTTTTTTCTTATAGAAGAGAGCATCAGCTTGGGATAGCTGTTCACCTCTTTCCTCTTCATGTACAGTAAAGGATAGTTTTCCTAACTACACACACACACACACATTCCCCAGAGCCCTGATTATGATACTCTGTCTTTGTACACCTGAGGCAGATCTCATGGGGCCAGCAGAAGATAGTCTCTAAGATGACATTTTTAACTCCATTGTCCTCTCACAATTGAATTTGGTGTTTATTATGGAATGCCAAGGGCAGGTCTGATCTGTAAAAGAAAAATTTACGACAACATTCTGTGTGTTCATGGAGAGAGACAGAAAGATTGGGGAAGCTTGTAGATAAGAATGAAGGAAATTGAAAGGATGAAAACAAAACAGTGACATCAGAAATTAGGTGAAGTAAGAGACTCTGGAGTAAGAGACTCTAGCCTTTGTCTTCCAGCAGAAACCAACATCAAGACAATTACCAACAAGTGAAAATATCCCCAGAAATTCTCAAATGTCTAATTAAAAACCCAGAGCAACTCATTAAGCAAAAATGATGATAACCACACAGAGAAATTGCTGAGTAATTGATCTTTTCTCTTGACTGAGATATCTAGAGATATCTAGGGACACAAAGAGGGTGTCCATATCCACACAGAAGCTTCCCTCATAGCTCTTGTGTCACCATAACAACAGCAGCCAAAATGCCTCTCACTAGGAACATCAGGGTTAAAACAAATCCACACTTCTAACACAAACTATGGTTGCTTAATGTTCTCTTTCCCCTAGACAACTCAATATTCATTCAGGAAACAGTGAACCAAGATGGCAGAATCCAACCTCAGCAGCATGTCCAATCAATAAAGTTCCAACCATCAAGACTTCAGAGGCATATAACTCAAGACAGTTCCTGGACATTACATGCTCTTCTGCACATTCTTCCTATTTTTGTTCGTTAAAAATCCCTCAAATAGCCTGAGGAATTTGAGATGGTCTTTGAGAAAGTGTACCACCATCTCTGAAGGTTGAATAACCTACTTTTACTTTTTCAGTAATACTTGTCTCTCAATTATTGGATTTTGGGCAGAAAGCAGTTGAGCGTGGGTCTCAAAGACTAACTCACTTGCCTACAGAACACGCAAGCTGCATTTGAGCTAAGGACCTCCTCTGCACCAGCAAGCATCACAGCTACCCACAACTTTCACAGTAGAGGCTATCCAAGTGTCCACTGGCCAACACCCACGGCCTGCTCTATAGAGAACAGTAGCAGATTTTTCCATGGAAGGAACCAACACCTAACAACAATGAATATCATTCAGATATTTCTATTTTGTCCCCCCTCACACCCACTAAGAAGCTGTTGTTATATTTACCAAGACAAGGACCACCACTAGTCCCAGTCTGAGAAAGCCTGAGACCTCAGAATCATGGTTAACCCATGAATATGGATAGATCAGAAACAGTCTTTACAGCTACTCCATGTATGCATGTTCTCCAGACACTGGTTCTGTGGTTGTTTGCATTCATGCAGGTCTTAAGCTGAAATGTCTTAGTCACCTAAACTCACCTCTCCTCAGAAAGCACCAGCACTGAAGAACCAAGTTACGTGGATACATCACAGGTACTTGAGCACCAGACACCAATGGTACTGCCACCAGGAAGCATCCCATTGACTAAGAACTGGTTCCAAGAGAGATCCCATTGCCCATGATATTTCCTAAGGGAAGAAAGAGGGCAAGAAATCTCCAGCATCTTTAGCATCAAAGACCCCAATAGCCCTCACTGCCACTGTGGACTACCACATTAGCTCTTAAGGACCCCTACAATCTCTGCTAAGGTTGACTTCATCCAACAGAGTCATCTAGAGAAGACAACATCAGTCCACACCCCACCCAGCCAACACCCTTACAGACTCCAAAAACAAACCCTAATGTCTGGGAGAGGTGAAGCTCCATCACATGTAAACCATATGAAATATTATCAATGGTGAGGAGGGAACAAAATGGTTAACATGTAAGACATTCATGACATGTAAACAGTGTATTCTGAATTTAACACTGGATTTCACTCTGTCGCGGAGAAGCAATATCACAGCTGTAAGCCTAAAATTCATTCTCCATAAATTAGGAGTCATGATACCAATTTCTTGGAGTTTTTAAATAAATAAATAATGACTATAGAATGCTCACCTAGATATGTACTTGAAGAGAATAAAAATATTAACTCAAGAAGATGTGTTTATCCCTGTTTATTTACAATAGTTAAGATTTGGAATCAACCTAAGTGTCTATCAGTGCAGGAATGGATAAGAAATAATACATATACATATACACATATAATGGAATATGTTATGAACATAAAAATATGAAATCTTGCCATTGGCCCTGACATGTAGGTGAAGGTATTCTGCTGAGTAAAATAAGTCAGAAGGAGCAATGCAAATATTAGATGACTTCACTTATTTCTGAGATATAGAGAAACAACATTAATGAATGAATAGGATACATTTTGAACAAATCTTTGCAACTTGACAGAAGTGAGATTCCCAGTGTGGAAGAGATGAACAGCAGGTCTTAAGCTAGAGGAAGTTTCTTTAATGTTATATTACTCTATCTTTCCTGGATTTTTTTCTTCTTTATTTATGAAAATACAAGTGAAAAATATGCTTTCTGTGGTACTACTAATCAGTGAATTTTTGGATTTTGTTTCAACCACTCGCAAATATCAGTGCAAGCATGCCCTGGATGATTAATGTCTAGTTGACCCTGGGCTAAGTACACACATGCCCCAAAGTCTCTTAATTCAAGACTTGGGGTAGAACAATAAGATTTACAACGAAATAAATATGAAGTGCTCCTTTTTCCTTTCTGTCTCCTGCCTTTCTTCCTACTCACCTTCATTCTTAAAAATATACACAATGTTCATCACTACCTAGATGTCGATATTTCTTTTACTCACCATCTCTCAAGGTCTTTGAGAGCAGTAAGGTTCTATTCATTACATTGATTTGGATGATCTTTTCACACAGTAGACTTAATCATTAACATCACTAGCTATACATCCTGTACTGACTCCACTAATTTCAAAATTAAGTATAAATACAATATCCAAAATATAAAGCCTTTGTGATATAGTTGGAATTTACCAGGTTCATCTCATATTTCCCTTTCCATTCCTGACCTCATTACAGGTCAGATATTAAGACAGATTTGTAATTTTCCAAGTACACTCAACTATCTAATCAATCCCTGTATTTGTTTTCCTATTGCCTCTTTCCTTCATTTCACTGGAAGAATTCTACTGCTATTTCAAATCTCAGTAAAATTAGAAGCTTGTTTGTAAATTCTTCACTCAACTCCCCACTAGATTTTAGTGCCAGCTCAGGATAAACCTTTATTTCTGTGTCTCTTCCCTCAATATCCACTGTATTCCCCTTGAGAGAATGAACAATGTCATACTCCCTTTTATAATCCCAGAACACAAATTAGTGCCAGCCACGCAGTAATTAGTGAATAAATATTTGTTATTCATCTGAACATACAAAGGGTGGAATGTTAGAATTTCCATCAATGGTGAGAAAAGGAGAAATAGTGAATTGAAGAATTGCTGTTGAGTGAGATTCAACAGCAGAAGCAGCAGATTGAAGAAACAAAGATATAGTGTATTTAAAGTCTCCCACCACCGTCAGTGATGATAATCTTGCAGGGCATTGTCTCATTCAATTTTCCTTTACTTGCTAATTTTGTTGACTTCCTTGAAGTTCCTACCAATAAGGAGTCACATTCCCCGGAATCTGAGATGATGTGGCTTACCCAGATATTATTAGGGAAGAGTCTGAGTTCACTGATCCTGTTTCTTCCTTTGTTGATGGAGGAAGTTGGAAGCTGTGCCTCCAGGAAGGGCAGACAGATGGTTCCACTCATGAGGACCTCTGGAAGTCACTACTGTGCTTTCTCCTCACCTGCAATTAGTCAAGGAGACATAAGAGGGTGTATCTCAAACACTTAAAGTTTCTGTGAATATAGAGGATGGATTCCCATTAGTCTCATTAACGAGACAATATTTTGACTCTCTACTCCCCAAGAGATTCAGTTCTCTGGAGAAAAACAATACATGAGTTTTGATAGTTCAGAGATATCTTTGAGTTCCATGTATGTCGATTCTCCCACTGAAATTTCTACTCCCCGAAGGTGCTCACCTCTCTTTACATGTATTATCTCTAGCCTGTAGGGTACCCCATAATGATGGCTCCTTCCATTTTGGGGGTGAATTTTCTTTTTCTGACATGTCTAGAACTAGAAGTACTGGACATCTGGGAGTGATATTATTTAGAACCACAGTACCTACCCACAGGATCATAACTGTGTTTTTTTATACTGGCTTCTAATTTGATTATATCACAATAGAACCAGAATAGATGGAAAGCTATGCCTGTCAAAAGGGCATAGGGAGGCACACCCTGGTAGAGCAGTGGTTAGGTCAATCACCTCTGAAGGAGCACAGAACACCTATCCCTGAGTTTGAGTACTGGGGCTGAGGGGAAACACCATTATGAACAATTAAATAAGGATAAAATAAAGATGCTTCTTCAACCTCTCTCTTCCTGCCTTCATTCTTACCTGCACCTTTTCTTTAATAAAAAAAGGCACAGGGAAATAAGCTTAGTCTCAGAGACATGGGTCCTGGAAATGTGTACACGCATTGGGGTTGAAAGAGAGGCAGCGTGCTAACGAGTCTCTAAAAAAAGAATGATTCTCTTACGCAACTGTTCCTTTATGGTGCTCAAAGATTTTTCACAAGTTTTATATGAAATTCCATGTAATACATACAAGAAATTAAAGTATTCAGTTAAAGATAATTTAGAAGTCCAAATAAATGACAGAGGTTACTTGTATGTTGAATATTTAAGCAAATGAAATATGTCCACTTGGTAGAATTCTTCACTAGGAAGGAAAGTACTGAGAGTTTAATATGTAACCTGCATATCTTCAGAAAGATCTCATATATTAGGGATATTAGGAAATGATGGAAATCTCTTGTATCAGTGAGAGAGATGATTGAAATGTCCCTCAAATATTCCAATTTCTTTATCCCATATATTTAAACATGGCACCCTTCCTTTTCATTATAATAGTGCTAATATTACAGCTAATAATAATGAGGAGCAGGATAAGACAAAGAGGAAGAGAAAGGTGAAAATGAAATAATATGGGAAATGAGGAAGAGAATGAGGAAGTTAAAAGCATGTATCAATACTTTGGAATGACAATAATAATGGGTGTCCACAAATTTTTAATGCAACAAAATTTATTCCTGAGGGACAAATTGGAAAATTATTTAAAAAGTAGTTACAATATTGACAGTATGCTTTCTATGGGAATTCAAAATACCAAAAAACAAGTGCACACAAGATTTGCATTCCTGGGTATCTCACATAGTACCTGGCACATTTTATTGGTTCACATCTGTTAAATGACATAACATACTTTTTAGGAAGTATTCTATTGCTGAATGATTCCTGAGAAATTCCTCTTTCTGTGGAGCATAATATAATAAGTGAAGCCTTTGTCCTTTGCTTGAGAGATTTGCCCATAGTGTCTGTTTGCAGTTTTTTTTGGAACCATTAGGAATAAACTCCAATATACACTTTTTTCTTTGGCAGATTACATTCATATTAAGCATGCCTACTTTATCATGTCAGGCTATTCGTTGAAGAATATGTATGGATGAAACCTATGTCAGAATCTGGTTTCAGTATGGGTTAAGTATTCAACCCTAATGAATACTCAGTATCCATAAAATCACACGATTTGAACTCTACTCCTTTAATTTTCTTGATTTCCTTTGTGTTTTTGTGAATATTTTTATATTTTTGTGGCTCCATACAAGTTTTATGATTTTTTTATATTTCTTTAAAAATTCAATTGGATGTTTGATATTTCATTGACTCTATATGTCACTTTGTATAGTATGAACTTTTAAACAAAATTCATTCTTCCAATACTGAAGTGTGAAATATCTATTTCTCAATATCTACTTGAATTGATTTACTCTTTTCATTATGTAAATATTCAATCTCCTTATTCAAATTTATCCGAGGTATTTTATTCATTTTGATGCAATTGTAAATGGAATTGTAATTTCTCTTTCGGTTAGTTTGACTCAGTGTAGATAAACACAACTGACTTTTGTATCTTGATTTTGTATCCTGCAACTTTATTGAATATGTTTATTTTTAACAGTTTTGGGTAGTTTAGCCTTTTCTACATATAACATCATGTCATATACAAAAGGAGGCAATTTTTCATTTTCTTTTTTGATTTTAATTTCTTTTATTTTCTTATCGTAAGTAATTTCTCTAAGATTTCAAACAGTATGTTGAACAAATTGTGCAAGAGGGAGCATCCTTTTGATTCTCTGAATTTAAGTAAATGCTTTTTTTAAATTTTACCTTTGAATTAATTAGCTATGAGATCGTCCTCCATGGTCTTCATTGTGTTTTGGTGAGTTATGTCTATACCCAGCTTATTGAGAGTTTTTATAATCAAAGGATGTTGAATTTTGTCAGATATTTTCTGCAGCTATTTATATTCTTTATTTTGTTAATATTGTGTATTACAATAGTGATTTGCAGATGTGAATCAGTCTTGCCTCCCTCTAATAAATTCAATGTGATCATGGTGTTTGATCCTTAATGTATATTTGAATTCAGTTTACTAATATTTAGTTGAAGATTTTGCATTTATGTTTATCAGGAATGATTACCTGTAATTCTTGCAGCGTCCTTACATGGTTTTGTTACCAGGATAATGCTGGCCTCATAAAAAGTTTGGGAATATAGCCTACTCTCAATTTTTTAAGAATTTTAGAAGACAATATTAGTTCTTTCACTGTTCGGTAGAATTTCCCAGGGAGTCATGTGGCCCTGTAATTTTGTTTGTTAAAAGGCTTTTATTCCAAATTCAATTTTTTAGTAATAATCAGCATGTTTATTTTAATTTTTATTTCTTCATGATTTAGTCTTTGAATACTACACTTTCTAGGAATTTTCTCATTTCTTCTAGCTTCTCTAATTTATTGGTATAGAATTGTTCCTAGCAATTTCTTATGATGCTTTGTATTTCTGTGTTATTAGTTGTAACATCTCTTTCCTTAATGATTTGATTTCTACTTTCTCTTCTACCCCTGGTGAGTCTAGATAGAAGTATGTCCACTTTGTTTCCCATTTTAAATGACAAATTAATTATTTCATTAGTGTTTTCTGTTGTTCTTCCTTGTCTCACCTTTTTTCTTTTCTTATTATTGCTATTTCCTTCCTTCTACTAATATGAATTCACTTTCTCATTTTATTTAATTTCTTAAGGTTTGAAATTTGGTTGTTTACTTGATATTTTTCTTGCTTCTTACAGCGGACATTTATTAGTATAACTTGCCTCTTAGAACTGATTTGTCCACATCCCATATAATTTGGTATGTGGTACTTCCATATTTATTTGCCTCAAGGTAGTTTTTGATAATTGTTGTACCTCTCTTGTTTTTATTGACCTATTTGATGTTCAGTAGTGTGTTAAATCTCCACATATTTGTGGATTTTCCAGTTTCCTTCTAGTAATTGACTTTAGTTTTCTATCACTGTGGTTGGATAAGATAGTCAATATGATTTCAATCTTTGAAGAAGAAGCTCCTTTCAGGGAGACATAATGATCTGGAATGGAGCACACAGAGAGAGAACAGAGATGGTGCTACTAATCTCGCAGGTCTCCAGAAAGTATCTCATCAACCCCTGGATGTTTGTGAAATTAGAAGCTCAAATCTCAAGCAGTAACATAT
This sequence comes from Solenodon paradoxus, assembly GCA_004363575.1. NCBI lineage: Eukaryota > Metazoa > Chordata > Mammalia > Eulipotyphla > Solenodontidae > Solenodon > Solenodon paradoxus. The sequence goes on from RJWH01009874.1 coordinate 17,079, forward strand.
AAGATATGCAAATAAGACTCTTCAAAGAAAACACTGGTACATGGATGTTTCTGTATGCTCCCTCTGCACCAAATCCTGTGGAATATCTCTGAAGGATTATCTCATTGTTGCCATCATCTTGTGAGAATCATGAAACTTCTATTGGATTTCAGAGATAGGTGTTTTGGTCAATGTTGCAAATGTAAATCTTGAAAGTTGTGGGGGTTAGATAATGGGGTCCGAACATACTATCTTGTAGAAGCTGGAAATTGTTGGATTCTTCTTGATTGTATGTTACTGGTTTAGAGTTGGAGTGTGTGGTATGATTTTCTCTCGATTTTCTACATATTTTGATGTGGATTTTTCCTCAATTGTCTGATATATACAAGTCATTTCACTATCCAGCAGAGGGACTATTTCTGTGGGAAGCTGTACTTACTGCATACATGGTAAGAAGAGATTCAGAAATATCTTGGGCCACCATCTAGAACAGAATATTAAAACTATTTTTACTCTTTCCATAATTTTTTCTTTCCTCATTATTTACAGTTCTTCCTCTAAATGTTTTGTTTTATAAAATCAGTGGTGTATGCTGATACGCATTTCTATTTTTTTCATTAAACATGAGGGTAAAGATATTTTTTCAGTCACAGGACTGTTACCAGTACGTTAAGGCCTGAGTTATGGAAAATCTCAAGAGATTGAATTTACTATATTCATGATGGTTTGGATATATTTCATAATGGTGATGTTTTAAGATTAATTTTAAATAAATTTTTCTAACAACATAAGGGAAATCTAATATTGAACAGTTCCATTATTGAAAAATAATCAGTGTTACATAATAATATAAATTATTAATCTAAAAGCTTCCAGTAAATCATATATGTAATTTTATCGTCTAGCACAAAGAATATAAATATTAGACACATCCAACATATGTAGTATTTGATGTCACTATAGACATACATTAATTGTTTTTATTAAAAACTTTGTGTATGTGTCTGTTAGTACAGAAATTCTGAAGACAACTGACAATTTACTCTTGCATTATTTAATGATATTGACTAAGTACTTGAAACCCAAACTCAGGGTTGAAAATGTTTAGTTCACATAATAAATATTCTTCCACAAATTGTTCTACCAATTTTCAGGCTTATTTAAATAAAGGCTACAGTGAGTAAAGAATAGAGCGAAGTGAAGTAGGTATCTGAGCCTGAGTATAATTACTTTAACATGTCACTTTATTCACAATATAACAGAGATACATGTAGCATAAATTCCTACTGTAAAGTCTTCACACCTAATTTTCCATAAGCACAGTTACTATGTAGAACATTGGCCTAATATTTTCTTCATTGAAGCCAAAATTACGTGTTATCTTTTCCCATCTATTTTTGCTTTCTATTGTATTTCTTGAACTGTTTCACATTTTTGTTCTCTATGAAATGAGTATTAAAATGCTTTGGGGTCACCATATTGTAAAGACATGTTTTTACCTGAATGTTTTACCACAAAGTAGATTGTCCAGTTGAGTAGAGTGAATCAATATTCTATTTTTAGTAAATTCAATTAATCCTGGATTAGAGTGGCATTTTTTAGGAGTTAGACCTTGACCACTAGTTTGAGACTGTATCTATTTTGGGTGACCTGTTACACCAGTAGGCTTGTTACTCCTTCCATGACTAAGCATGTAAATGCTTACAATGGACTAAATACTTTTCTACATAAAAATTCACATTAAGTTGAACAAGATATCAAAACATTTTTGAAACACAACATAACTCCCTTTATATTGCATATTCATTAACCTGATGAACCTTTTTTTAATACCACTGCTCCTAAAAAGAGTTATTAAATACAGCATTACTTGATATAAATCAAATAATGAAGAGATGGCAATAAGGGAACTATTCAGGTTAATAATTAAGTGCAATATATACATGAAAATATTTTAAGGAAAGTAAAAAGAACTGGAAAAGCTAAGGAATAGGCATATATTCAAATATATTTCATGTTATTTTTTCCTAATTAAAATAATTAATTTTTAAGTAATTTGGAATATCCAGGAAGACCATCTATAAGAAGAGGTAGAGGAGCATTTTCTATTCAACATCAACAAAATACATATTCTTCTCAAATCCAAAAAATATCCTCCAGGAAAGCTCACATGCTAGGTCACAAAAAAAGTCTTAACAAATTTTGGAGGGTTGAAATCATCCAAATATCATTTTATGATCACAAAAGAATGAAATGAGAAATCACTTAAAATGGTAAACCTCAACATGTGGAAACTAAACAACATACTCTCAAAGAGAACATTTATTAAGAAAAAATCAAGAGGGAATTTTAAAAACATTTCAATAAACATGAAAACACAACATACCAAACTTAGGGGATTCAGCAAAAGTAGTACTAACAGACAGGTTTATAGCAGCAAACACATTAAAAAGAAAATATGTCTTGCTTATTTTTAATTGTGCATAGGGGATATCAAATTAACAAGCTAGCTTTCTTTATCTTTATTTTAAAGGAGAAAAAAGCAGGAAGGAATTAAGACAAGTAGGCAGTCAGATAGGAAAGGAGAGGAGAAAGCAGCTTTTAATGATTAATTTATTTACTTGTTACATTTTGTTTCTCTGGACCTCTGACTATGAACTTGCATTCTTGGGATTTATTTGGACTACATTGGAGTTGCAGACTTAATGTCTGAGACATTGGAGCATGCCAGTAAGCTAATTTTACAAATAAACTAAACTGAACTACCTAAGCCCCAACTTAATAGAAGGATAAAATAAAAAGATTAGAGTGGATATAAGTTAAATAATGAATA